>JAHBMJ010005758.1:46515-61515 GCA_018398765.1 Chromera velia | reverse complement strand
TACATCGAGGCCGGGGCTGGTGCCAGTATGCAGTCTCAAAGATAGAAAGCAGACCTGAATACAGGCAGACAAACAGTACATTCAAAGGGAGACAAACGGAAAGTAAGGACAAGCATCCTTTCCCTCCTCCTATTGCCTCTTCCCAGGTTGCCATAAGTTCTTTTCTTTCTTTCTGGACCGTACCTACTGGATGCCTTTAACTATCTTTAACTAATTTTCACTGATAGGCACGGACGCAAAACGATGCGACTGACAGGGACCGAATGAAAACAAACCACTGACCCAGAGAGATGGTCGTCACACCGTGACGGAGCTCCAAGTGCTGCTCTTCAGCACGATCAAAGGAATGGAACCTGCATTCAATCATATCTTCAAGAGGCAACAAAGCCAAAAACGACGGTTCAAGGCAAACATCTGCTCAATAGTGCATCATGCACTGACCCACACAGAGAAACGGAACTGCAGACTCACCAAAAGAATGGCGAAAGCAACCCCAGCTCCTCAGCAAAGGCAAGAGGTGGTCCCAGATCCTGCGTGCAACCACCGAACAAGAAAAGGATGAAGTTGCATGGGAGGGTCTGAGGTGCATCATGCTCTGATCTGATAGAACGGCTTGCAAGCAGTGAGACAAACAAGCTCAGCCTGATAAACTTACCGGAGAGCACGCGAGGGAGCACCAAACCCTGCATCCACGCAGCCAGAGTGAAAAGAAGGATGGGTGAATAGAGAAACCCACGTGGATCATTCCCTGACATGAGTTGACCGACTGAAGCCGCGTTGTACCCAGAGATGCCGAACCCCCAACTAACCAAAGAAACGAGACGAGCGCAACTCCTTCCGTACACCAGAGGTAAGCGAGAGCTCTAAACTCCTGCATCCATACCGTATGAAGAGGAAGGAAAAAGGGTAAACAGATACATCAACCCAGGTCTTTCTGACATAACAATTAAAACCCTTTGCCCATACAAAGTGTTGTTTAAAAGGAGACGGCAAAGCTCAGCCCACCTCAAAAGTGCAGCCACACTACAGCACCGGTGCACGATCCCCAGCGACAGGCCCACAACAAGTGCATTCTACAGAAAATCTGCATAGCAACGTGGAGCTATAACTGAAGGGAATGAAGCGGGATCTTTTAATTTCTTCCTTGCTTTCTGACAGATGCCTTGGCCTGCAAAAGCATATAATCGGATTTCTACCGTACAGCCGAATATTCGGATTGGGATGCGTGCGTCAGTCAAGCGTGGCAGCCCGCGCGGGCCGGTTGGGGCAGGCCGCGGCACAGACGCACGTACGTACAGCGCGGCACTGCATGCCACGTGCGGCCTGCCCGGCCTGCCACTGTGCTACAACACTTCCAACCTTCACTCTCATACACTCCGGGCTCTAATTTAAAACCTTTAAAAACAACAAAAGAATCGCTAAAGATACATTTAAACGATTTTGAATATGTTTAAACTAGTTTAAACTGTTTGTATATTTAAAAAAATTTTGGAGTCAGAATTAGTGTTGGAGTCGGTCTAGTCCCGTTTTCATATGGACTCACGGAACTGCAGACTCACTGGAAGAATGGCGAAAGCAACCCCAGCTCCTCAGCAAAGGCAAAAAGTAGTCCTAGATTCTGTGTGCAACCACCGAACAAGAAAAGGATGAAGTTGCATGGGAGGGTTTGAGGTGTATCATGCTCTGACCTAATGGAACGGGGTGCAAGCATTGAGATAAACAAGCTGATGAACTTACCGGAGAGCACGTGAAGGCCCCTTTGGATCCCTGAAACAGCCCAGTAAGAATCCTAAATCCTGTCTGCAAGTATATAGCAAGAAGATACGGAAGTCTGAGAGCTTGGACAAAGGTGGGCCAGTGCCTGATATAATGCAACGAGTTGTCAAGGCTAGCTAGTACATATCGATCTGAGAGGAGACGGCGGGAGACGGAACCTCAAACTCACCAGAAGGAAAATGAAAACAGTACCAGTTCCCCCGGTAAAGAAAGCAAGAGCTCGGGCGCATGCATAGAGGTATGCAAAAGAAAAAAGACGTCGATCAAAGATAGAGAGCAAGACGGGCCTCTCCAAATTGATCCACCACGCTTACTAGCAGAACGAGACGGCCATGCCCGAAGAAGAGAGACGGCTGAGGTTCGTTCCAACGTCTGCTCTCCCAATGGCATGTGAAGAATCCAGCTATTTTGTTTGAAATACTGTGCAACCTGATTTGGAAATATTAACAGTGAACACTTTCGAAACAGATCCACAGTCCCACAATGTGCAGAGATAAATATACAGTGTGCGTCGATCTAGTCGATTACGTCGATCATCTTTGAGCTCAATATGCGTAGAGGTGCAACCGCGTCCTTCAGCTGCATCTGCGTGCATCAAAATTGGCTTTTTTGATTTAATCGATATCGATCCGCGCGATTTTAAATTCCAGTGCTCCCCGCCGCCGCCTTAATTGCATGCATGACAGGCGCGTGCGTTGACGCACGAAACACACATGCCGCGCGGTCAAATACAATATGTTTTTTTCTCTCACTAAACCCAATTAATTTAAAAACAGGAAATCGTACTGTTTGATCGCTTAAAACTCTTTGTTTTAAGCTTTTAAATATTGTTTACTGCCTAAAAAAGCTTGAGAGGTATGGTTGTTTTGGAGACCGTTTTACTGTTGGAGACCGTTCGGGATAGATTTGTCTTGGGGGGGAAGCTCTTTACGTTCCCGGTTGTGAAAAAGAAGGCCCATCTTATACAGCTTCTGGCAGAGGCAGCAGCAGAGGCAGCCGCGGTCCGTCATATCGCTTTGCTAAATCAAACTCTCTTTTTCCGTTTCGCTGTCTATCGATCTGTCTTTCCCCGTCTCTCTCTCTCTCTCTCTCTCTCTCTCTCTCTCTCTCTCTCTCTCCCNTGTGTGTGTGTGTGTGTGTGTATGTGTCCTTGTGCATGCTGCGTGTGAGACGGTGTGATATGGGGTGTGTGTTTTGTTGAAGAGTCTATATTTCCGTTTGCTTGTTGCTTGAATGAATCTCTAAGTGTATACAGGCGTGTGCACGTGCAGGCAGCAGAGCGAGAACGGCTGCAGGCTGAGGAGGAGCGAGCCGCTGCCGCAGCTGCTGCGGACAGTGGTGTAGTGGGTGGGAGACAGGATGTGGCTTCACTGAGACAGTTGTCAAGAGGTGCAGAACAGCCTCGAAATATGTACGAGGACGACGACGGGCGTGACATGGACAACCCCGACGGTGGACAGACAGGAGAGGGGGGAGCGAACCAAGCAGGTAGTCGACGTCGGGGCGGCCGGGGTGGAGGTCCCCCCCCTGGAGTCCGAGGTCCTCCTGGAGGCCAAGGTGGCAACGCCATCAAGTCGGGGCTGGCCGCAGGCCAAGGAGCTCCGAAAAGGGGGACTGGGCGTGGTGGTGGCAGCCGGGGTGGTCGCGGGCGAGGGAGGGCTAAGGGGAAGAAGAGAGTTCCCGACACCTACGTGGAGGACGACTTCCTCGTCATGGACAGCGGCGGCCAGGACTACACCATGACGGGGGACTACGACGACGCTGCTGACGAAGACTACATTCCACCTGAAGCACAGGTCTGTTGGAAGAAACCTTGTCTTTTTTCTTTTTGCGGAAATTCTGCCAGTGATAGCCAGTGATGGAAGCATATGCGTGGACTCGTGGACTTCTCAAACACAGAACATCACAAAATAGGCTTTTTTTTAGAGAGAAAGCTCGTTCACATCAGATTTTCCTTTGTGACTCCATCTCATTGAATCCCGCTTCGTTTTTTGACAATCAAAACTTTCTTTGAAGTCAGACTTCCTTTTTTTTGAATTCATGCGTTTGTTTTAGTTTTCTCATCAATTCTTTATACTGCTTTCATGCAGTATTCGAAAAAAACCCTGAAGAGAAATTTCACTGTGAGGTCAAATCCAGAGGAACCGAAGATTCAAAGAGGCCAGTGTACGATTGACAAGCTGGATGGCGTTCGAACAACGAAGGGCGGGCACCAGATTGTCCCTGGAATGGCCGCCCTCTCGCTGCCAGGTGCTCCGCAGATGAGGGCCGGTTTCTAACGTCTGAACCCCCAGTCCGCCCGCCTCACCAACGCCTCCTTTGCCAGCACCCGCAACCCGAACACGGTTATCCCTCGACATGATCCTACTCAGATCTCCGCATCAGCAGCGGTAACAGGAGCCCATGCACAAACCTCGGCATCGGCTTCTTCTTCGTCTTCGAGCGGGCAAGCCCGCTCTTTTGTTTGAGTGTTCTTTCGCCTCGGCATATTGTCCTCTTCTTCGTCTTTGAGGGGGCAAGCCCACTCTTTTGTTTGAGTGTTCTTTCGCCTCGGCATATTGTCTTCTTCTTCGTCTTTGAGGGGGCAAGCCCGCTCTTTTGTTTGAGTGTTCTTTCGCCTCGGCATATTGTCCTCTTCTTCGTCTTCGAGGAGGCAAGCCCACTCTTTTATTTGAGTGTTCTTTCTGGATGTTTGGTGTGTTCCTCTCTTTTCTTTTCTTTTTTCTTTTCTGGGGCGCTTTGGGGGAGGGGGGGGGTTGCTCGTGATTTGGGGCTCGGTTTTGC
Organism: Chromera velia; assembly: GCA_018398765.1. Classification (NCBI taxonomy): domain Eukaryota; family Chromeraceae; genus Chromera; species Chromera velia. Next base: position 56,955 of record JAHBMJ010005758.1, on the reverse strand, counting down.
CGCGTGCGCTCCACTGTTTTAGCTTCTACGCTGTCGTGCGCTAGATGTGCTGGTAAATGTCTTCTCGTTTTGGTGAAGTTTTTGTTTGCACAAATCTCCCCCCCTGGCTTCCGCCGCCGGGATGTGCCGGGGGAGGTTTTTCTGCCTTTTTGTGAAAACCGATCGTGATTGGCATCGTGGGTAGTCACTGCAGTAAAGAACTCGTCTCTACCTTCTTCTTTGCCCTCATCTCTTCCTTTTTCTTGCTTTGTTTCCATATGTGCACAGCATTCAACGTATGAATTCGGCGTGCGGACGCGCCGAGCTCTTATGTCCCCTTGCATGTTCGCAAAGGTCTTGCGCTTCTTCCTGCTACCACTGAGGCAAGATGGTGCTGATCGCTCAACGATATAGGTGTTAGGAAGTATCTGGTTGTTGCGAGCTAGCGCTTTTGATTGCCCTTTTCTTCCAATTTAGGATCCTTCCTTTTTGGAAGCAAACAAACGTTAAGTGTGATTTTTTACACTTGGCCACAGCGTAACTAGCCCCTGACCGGCTTTAATTGATTCAGTCTATATAAATATATAATTTAGGGTTGTTTTAATTCCGTAAAAGCAAAACAATGCTAGAAAAAAGTGCATATAAAACTTATATTTGCATTCTATATGAATTTTAATGAAACATAATTTTAGATTTATATTGAACAGTTATGTTTCTATATTTTTAATTATTAGTGGAATCGCATACAGAAATTCTTTTTACATGAAGGTTAATAAAATTGTTTTCATGAATCTACTGTCAGCATACGAATCCGATTTCAAACATAGCGACTTTGAGGGGGGAAGAGCAAGAAGAACATTGCCTCCTCGAGCTCCCCCCGTGGTACGGCTGGGTCCAGGGCTGGATGGTCTCGGACAGAAAGAGGAAGGGGCGGATGCGGCTGCTGCACCGCGGCTATAAAAAGAAGCCGGAACGACCGGCGCCTGAGGGGATCGAACACTAGCAGAGGCTGGGGCAGAGGGGGGGAGAACACGAATTACAGCTCTTTTTGGAGAGCCTTCTTCTTCTACGCTGCGTTTTCCTCTTTTTTTCCCTCTTCTCTCTGAAGGCGGCGGGTCTCTGGGCCTTTCTTCCCCCGCCTCCTCTTCTTGTACCTACACCTCTTCCTCTACTCTGCTCCCTCCGTTTGTCTTGACATCGTCCGCTTAATTATAATTATACACAAAGGTCCACTCGCCTTTTGTTCCCATACTCGCTCTCCCTATCTCTGTCTGCTCACACACAAACCCAATTGCCTTTCGTTCATATACTTGCCCTCCCTATCTCTATAAACGCCCAACCGCCTTTCGTTCATATACTCACTTTCTCTGTCTCTGTTCGCTTATTTACTTATGATTCTTTCACGTCTGCTTGCTTGCAGATGGCAAATCTCCACCCCCCTGGGTCTCTGGAGTCAGCGGCCCTTCGAAGCCTCAGACATCAGCTTTTAGCGGCGGGTCTTTCTTTGGAGGCTAGAGCACTGGATTGGGGGGACCGCCTAAACTTTGAGGTAGACTCTTTCCATTGTTGGAATCGTGCGGGTGCATCTGTCTAGGCCAGCTGTGGTCATTGCGGCCAGCGGTTCTCTGTCTTTGGGCGCCAAGTGCAAGACGGGACCCATCGCTTCGATCTGCGTCATCTTCAAGCACACTGGCCGCATAGCTGTCCCTACAGATGACGCATTGACTTTTTGAATTGACTTTAAGTCTAGCCTCAAGTGATTGATTGATGAACTTATAACCTAGGACTTACGTTATTGAAAAGTGTTAGTGATTGTTAGAATTCTGTCAAGTCTTTGCCAACTGCCAGCAAACTTTGCCGGTAATTACCGGTTACCGGTAATGAAGCTTGTCTACCGCCGAAAAAATCGGCACCCCTGGGTAAAAGTAAATCTGAAGGAAGTTCTCTCTCGCGGCTGCGGCTCCCTACCAGGAAGTCGCTTTCTCCTTCAACCGCATCAGTCAGCTTTGATGACGCAAGGTCGAATGCGTGCAAAGAAGGGAGTTAAGTCGCGTGCATTGATTTATATGCCTGCAACAACTTACAGCTGTCACACAACTCCTCTCACTGAAAGCTGGCGAAAGGCCCCCCCCTCTCTCTATTGTGAAGCCATTCTTGGCTTTGTCTGTTCATTCAAAGGCGACAAATCGACTAAAGGACTAAAGAATAAAGAAGACCGAGAAACTTCATCCATGCTCCCGCTGTGAAGAATGCAGCAACTCGCTTAAGCCTTTCATCTTTGCACACATCCACCTGACTGGGTACTCTCTTACGCTCTCATGTCCATACTCTTCAGCCCAGTCTCTCTCCTTTACGGAGAGAAACCAGAGCAAGCACGGAACTGAGCGACACCTCAATTATTGCACCGACTGACTGACCTACATCCTCTCACGTTGACAGAATCCTCACCAGCACCAGCAGAGAGACTCTCTCAGGAAAAAAAAAAAAGACAAGAACTCTCTCGCCGACTGGCCAAAAAGTCTAGAGAAGACAGAAAGACATGAAAGGGGAAATACGCCACACGGAGCTCCGATCGGTCAACTCTCAGAAAAGGTCATGCATTTCACTCTCAGCCAGCCAGCCAGATGGTACAAGCGGGAAATTTTTCTCCACCCCAGCTGCTGGGGTTCGACTGGAATGGCTTTATTCAAAGAACAGGTCCTCCAACGCAGTAAAAAAGAACAAAGCCAGATCACGTACCGAGGCATGACAGCTAGAGGGAGAGAATGAGAAAGAGAGAGAAAGAGAAATGGGAACAGAAACAGAAAGACTCGGAGAACGAAAGAGGGAGAGGGAGAGACTGAAAAGGCTAAAACGATTCTGTGGAATGATGGAACATCCTCTATCCTCCTTTGCTGTCTTGTGAAGATGGAAGCTGAAAGACGATCATTTGTTTTCTTTCCTCTCCGTTCAACAGAATTCCCCTGAATTGTGTGCATCGCTCTCTCCTTTGATGTCTAGGCAGACTCAGAGATCATTGCCGGTATGTCACTCCTTCCACTTACTTCCTCACATCATCGGACCACAACAGAATCTGCTCATTCCCCCCCTTTTTGCGAGACTGGTCTCAACGGCCTTGTCTGCCACCTCGACCTCGCTCTCCTCGGACGTCTCGAGAATGTATGCAGGAGCAAGATGGACGCGGGGCTCTTTGGGCTCCACCTTCTCGGGCACGGGATCGAAGAACGAGAGGAGTGCGCAGGAACGGGGGGGGGGGAACTCGTGTTCGGCGTCTGCCTGGACACAACAGTCTCTGACCTCAACCTGGACCATCTTTGTCTTCTCGTCAGATTCATCCTCAGCCTCCGGCTCTTCGGCGGCAGTCACGGGGGAAGCTGGAGAAGGGGCGAAGGCGACGGAAGCGAGGTCAAGGTCGAACAGCGACCACCAACTTGCTCCGGAGACACCCGCAGGCTTTGCATTTGCTCTCTCCTCTGTGTTTTGAGAATCAGTTGTCACACCCTCGTCTTTGAGTATTGGGAGGTTACCCTGTGCACTCACCCTCTTCATCGAACTCAGCCCTTCCCCTTCTGCGCTTTGCACAGGGGATGCGGTGGGAGAGGTGGCAAAGAAGGCGGGGCCTTCTGTGTCCTCCGGAATCGAGGCAAGTGGGGAGAAGGAAAAGATACGGAGGGGGGATCCGGGAGCATCTGTTGGAAGGTCAGAAGCCGTCTCCAACATGTCCGTTCCGATGACGGGAAGAATCTTTTCTTTCTGCAGCTCCTCCTGTGCCTCCTCCTGTGTCTCAGCGGGCTCAGGTGCAGGGGTGGTGACCTCTTCCATCTCCTCCTGTGTCTCAGCGGGCTCAGGTGAAGGGGTGGTGACCTCTTCCGTCTCCTCCAGTGTCTCAGCGGGCTCAGGTGCAGGGGTGGTGACCTCTTCCGTCTCCTCCTGTGTCTCAGCGGGCTCAGGTGCAGGGGTGGTGACCTCTTCCGTCTCCTCCTGTGTCTCAGCGGGCTCAGGTGCAGGGGTGGTGACCTCTTCCGTCTCCTCCTGTGTCTCAGCGGGCTCAGGTGAAGGGGTGGTGACCTCTTCCGTCTCCTCCTGTGTCTCAGCGGGCTGAGACGCGATGGAAGGAATGGCGTTCGTTTTCTCTTCGCTATCTGTGTGCTGTGTTTCCTCGTGCTCCGTAACGGTTTGCTGCGCCTGCTCAAGTGCCGAGGCAATTTGTGCCATTTCGACTGACTGCCTCATCGCGATGGAGGGGACGAGGAGGTCCCACCAGGAAGGAGACACGGGAGTGGAAGCAGGGGAGGCAGGAGGGGCAGGCAGGGGGGGGGAAACAGAGCCCGGAGTAAGGGTCCCTGAGGGAGGAGGCATGTGCAGAACAGACTGGCAGGTCGTTTCGTCGGCAGGGGAGGCGTCGGAGATTCGGACAGAAGCTTCTTCTGAATCTTCCGTGAAAGGATTCGAGGCATCCTGCAGAGAGCCTCTGGCAGTATCGAGAGCCTTGAAAGCAAGAGACAGGGAGACAACAGGGAGACGCTCTTTACTAGCATCTGCTGTGTCTGTTTGTCCTTCGCATTGGGTCTCGTCGACAGCGTCCAGATCGGGGACAGGAGTCTCGAGAGTCTCTGAGACATCGTTTCCGGAGGTTTCTCTCTCTTCTACATCATCAGCAGGCAGAGGCTCTTGCACGTCGTCTTGGAGAGGGAGCATGATCAGTTGAGTGTCCTTCAGGGACTCTTCAGTGATCGTTTGTCCTTCTTTGCTCGGGGTGCTCTCCTCTTCCTCTGTTGACTGCAACTCTTGTGCAGCTTCTGCTGTGCGTCCTTCTTTGTCCTCCTCTGTCTCCTCTCTGACAAAACGCACTGTCTGCATCCCACTCTTTGCTGAGTCGCTGCGTGAAGGGACCATGCAGGTGGCACCAATGAGGCCAGAGAGGAGGTGAGAGTCCTCTGCCTCCTCCGCTGGTTTGTTTTTCTCACCGAACGCAGCTGCCTCCTCCTCGGCCTCGACGCCCTCGACGCCCTCCTCTTCGTCCTCCAGAGAGCCCGGAAACACAGGCACAGAGGCACAAGAGGAGTGCCGGCTTCGATATGCTTCACAGGGCTGGTCAGCAGCCTCGGGGGCCTCATCTTCCTCCGGGGGCGTGAGGTCCCCGCGGAGGGGATTCTGGGAGCTGGTGAGGGAGAGGGACCCCGAAAAGACGGGAGAGCTGTCGATTGACGATTCTCTGTCTCTGAAGGCGGAAGGAGAGTTCTGCTGCTGGGGGTCAGTGAGACTGCATGCAGAAGGAACGCGGGAGGGCATCTGGTCGCCTTCTCCAGGGCACAAGAGAGAGGCGGAGGCGCAGGCAGACAGGGGCGGGGAGGCGACGGAAACGAGGTCTGAGGGGTGGATGGCAGGGCTTGTCAGTGAATCGTCTTCACAGATGGTCACTCTCCGCTTGGGTTTCCCCGACTGTTCTCCTTCCCCCTCTGATTGTGTGGGGGCAGGAAGGCCTGACAGGACAGAAAGTGACTGTTCTGTCTCCGTCACGGTCCCCCTGTCAGAGGAGTCGGAAGCCCTGCAGCCATGATTGCGATCAATGCATGAGGGTAAGAATTGTTCTTCTACGCCGTAGCTTGTTCGTTGTCTGCACTTGAAGTCCAGGCATGGCATGTCACTTGAGAGTTGCGTGAAAAGATGGAGAAATGCAGCGGCAAACGAAACGGGAAGAGAATATCGATATCGTGCGGTGTATGACATCTTGTCTTTCCATGCAAGGAAGAAAAGCGCCATGCATGCAAGAGTCTTTTCTGAAGTGCTCACCTGCCAAGAGCGCTGCGAAGTTCGGCGTCTGCACTTCTCTCAAATCGCACAAACCCCAAAGCGCGGCTGCTGCTTCCGTCGGAGCCTCTCCTGTCCTTTTCTTGCTCCTTCCTGCTGGAGATTCGCTCTCCTAAATTGTACAGGAAGCGGAGGTCCGTGCAGAGGGCCGAGGACCTCCGCCTGCTGTTCTCTTTCTGCGCTGCCCTCTCTCTCTCCAGTGCCTTCTTTTCTTCCTGCAAAGGCACGCCCCAAGAGAAGAAAGAACAAGAAAGGAAAATGAAAGTACACAGTGAAGCATTTCAAATTCAGTCCTTATCTCAATACGTACGGTACGTTGCACGACCTTGTGCGCAATAGAAGCTACAGGCATTTCCACCCCTCCGCCCCCCCAACACCCAGAGGCATACAAAAAAGCGCAAATTAAATTGCCAACAGACCCACCTACCAGGAGTTTTCTGAGGTCCTCGATTTCCTTCAGGAGCCTTTCGATCTTTTCGTCCTTCTGTTTCACCTCCACCTCCAACAGCATCACTCGGCGCTCAAGAGACGCAACAGTCGACCTGTCCCCTCTGGCTGACTGCCCCCCTCTCTGTGTCATGAACCCCTGAAGACCTCCATGCCCTCTCGAGCTTCTGAGGTCGTCTCCATCCAGCTCGTTGGTGTCGCTACGGCGGATCCTGAGGCCAAAGAATTCAGACAGAAAGGAAGAGGAATGGAAGTGCAACGAAGAAACGAAAGAGAAAACGAGGCCTCTGGAGTGCCGCCTCGTCAGAGACTGCATGCCGAAGTCCTCTTTGACTGAAGGGAAAAATTGTCTGGGTATGCACACAAACCCTGTAAGGACTTACTTGGAGAAGAGAACACATGAGATGTTGGTTGAAGAAGGTGAGAAGGAAACGATCTGTGCATTGTACACGAAAAGACAGTCTACTCAAACCGGCTCACCATCCGTTGCCTCCAGTCGTGGATGCACGCATGAGCTGCGAGCGACCTCTATTCTGTTTTCGATTCGCCCCACCACGGGGAGAGCTCTGCAGAGACACGCGCGCGGCAGAGCAGAAAATGGAGAGCTTATTCGCAGCAGGCAACTCAGTGCCTTCAGCTAGTAAGTGGGGCGGACGAGACGGGAAGTACACAGAGGGATACTGGTGGAAGACAGGCAAAGCCTTTTACCGAGGGACGGATCTATCTTACTTTCTCTTATACTTTCATCCACAAGAAGCCGCTTTCTGGCAGCTTGGGAGCTCCGCAGGACTGCGAGTTGATTGATTCATTTTCTGGTCCGTCTACCCTCGCATACAACAGAGGTTCGTTCACTGACGGATTGTCGGACTTACAAGAAAAAGAGCCTCGTTCTTTTCGCGTCTCTCCGACTTGTCGCTGAGTTCCTGGAGCCTCTGCTTGACGTCCTCGAGCCTCTTGTGTGCCTGTCCGAGTTGCGTCTTCAGCAACTTGTTCTCGCTAGAGAGGGTGCCGGTGTTTCGCTTCTCCTCCTCAATGCCGAACTCCAACAATTCAATCTCGGCAGACTTTCGTCTTTTCTCTTGCCAGGCGGCCTCTCTCTGTCGGGGAGACAAAACCTTTGCCTCTGCCTCTGTCTCCTCCCCCACTGCTGCAGCCTTCCCGGCCCCTCCATTGATTCTCGCCAAGAGATTCTGGAGACGGATCCTCGTTGCATTGTCGAGGGAGGCCAGTAGGTCCTCAACCTCCTGCTCCTCCGGTCCTCCAGCATCCGAACCCTCACTGGAATCCTCCAGATAGTCACTCTCTGCAACAATTCAAAGGTGTACGCAGATTGAGGGATCATTAACTGTTGCAAATCTGGTCGGTGTTGCATGTTGCTCAGAACTTGAATTAAAAGGTTCAGCCCATTGAAGATGCCCGAAATGTCGACAAGACTGACCATTTTCTCGATCTACCCATGATTTCTTGTCGCTTGCTTCGCTTTTGGATCGAGTGAGTTTCCCGAAACCAATTCGGCTGTGTTGCACAGAGTTGCAGTGAGACACGTAGCTTGCTTCACTCACTCCGCTGCTTGCAAGCTTCAGCTTGGATGGTGCTACTCCATGTCCGTTATCCTGGACTGAAGGCTTGGATGGTGCTACTCCATATCCGTTATCCTGGACTGAAGGCAGGCCACCCAAGTGAAGGCGAGGAACAACGGATCGCGTAGACATGAAATCAGACCCTGGAACGTATGTGAGAGCAGAGGATCTGCAGCAGACGGGAAGGCTACCTTGCGTACTGCAAGAGTTCAACAAGTGTCGTTCACTGGTTTGACTCAGATTCTCGTCAAAATAAGCCCAGAAACTTCTTTAAAAACCTATCAAAGCTTTGCCAATCACAAGAAAGCTGTCAGTGTGCTGCAAGGCTAGCTGCTCAGCTCATATTATACGGTCTCAAAATTCAAACACAAATTAAGGTCAGTCGATTAACTGATCGAGGTTGGAGAGACGTGTCGAGTTGAGTCGGATCTGTGCGACCGGGACACACACGCGCGAATGATTGCAGACTGCCATCGGAATCACGGCTTAGAGGCCCGAGGACACAGAAACAGCAAAATCGCGCGGAAAATCGCGGACGGTCAAAGTTTTTTTTTCCCGCGCTCTTCAAAACTTTTCTGAACGTTGATCAACGTCGCCAGTGCAAACTTCTTCCTTTTTCCTTCGAACCTTGCTTTTCTGATGAGAAACAGGTGGCATCTCTGCCTTCATCATCCGAGAAACACAAGAACAATATCGCTTTCGAACCACTGCAGCCACTTCTGCCCCCTTGCTGCTGTTTCCGGGAAGTCTAAGCCTTTAATTTCCCGTCTCTTTTTTTCCTTTCCTCCTTCCCCGTCTGCAACCAACCCTTCGAGTCATCAGTCAACAGGATGCCGATGAAGGTCGTGAAGCGAGACGGTACGACAGAGGATGTCAGCTTTGACAAAATCCTCAAGCGCATTCAAAAGCTTTCTTATGGCCTGAACAAAGAGTTTGTTGACCCCGTCAAGATTTCTCAGCGAGTCATCAACGGACTCCACGATGAAATCAGAACCTCAGAACTCGACGTCCTTGCTGCACAAACCTGTGCTTACATGGCGGCAAACCACCCTGACTTTTCGAAACTTGCTGCTCGCATTGAAGTATCGAATCTGCACAAAAATACCGATGACAATTTTTTGAACGTCTGCACTGCTCTCCACACGTACAAGGACGCTCAAGGCCGCTGTGCTTCCCTGATTGCCGATTGGGTTTACACCTTCGTCAAGGAGAATGCCCAGAAGTTGCAGGAAGCCCTCGACTACGAGCGTGATTTTGAGTACGACATTTTTGGCTTCAAGACTCTGGAGAGGTTAGTCGGAAGCAAAGAGAGTGAAGAAGTCCTTGTCGAAAGAACTTTTTTGTGGAAGGAAGAGACGAGACTTGCGCCCAACAAAACAACAGTGCAACGTTCAACCCTGACGGCAAAAGAAAAGTCAAAACTCGACCAGTCGTCTTTTGAAAAGAGAATAGAAGGCGCTATGGACAAGACGAGCCGAAGAGGCCTCTGCTCATGGTTATTTGAAAAATGGGCACGCATCTTTTCCTTCTGTTTCGATAGTCTTGTTGGATGTTGAGTTTCTTCAGCAAGTCTCCAGTCCGTCTCGAGACGACTCTCTCTTTCGCTCACGCTCAAAACGAAAAAGCGTCAAGCCCTTGTCGCTGCAACTCTCTGGGACAGTGCCCGTGATGACCTGTCGTCCCACTTTCTTCTTCCCTCTTTTTCCTCTGGAATCAGCTTCGTCTCTTTCTTTCCCTTTCCTTCTTTCCTCTTGTCGTGTGCAGGTCGTACCTCCTTCGGATTCACGGTCAAATAGTTGAAAGACCCCAGCATATGCTCATGCGGGTCGCGTGCGGCATCCACGGGGGCGAAGAGGAGGACGCTGTGGCTCGGACCATCGAGACCTACGACCTCCTCTCTCGCAAGCTGTTCACCCACGCCACCCCCACCCTGTTTAACGCTGGGACCTGCAGGCCTCAGATGAGCTCCTGCTTCCTTCTCACGATGAAGGTGTGTCAAGTGGACGTGTTTCCTCCTTTTCATCCCTGCCTCTTTTTCCATCGTCCCTCAACTTCACCTGAAAGTTGGCTGTATCCTCTTTTGCTTCCTTTCCGTCCTTTGAACCTTCCTTCGGCTGTGGGTGTGTCCCTTCATCATGTCAGTGCTGCTTCAATTTCTCCACCCCTCTGTGCTTCCCCCCTTTCCCTCTCTCTCTCTCCCTCGTTGACTGGCAGGAGGACTCGATCGAGGGCATCTTCGACACTCTGAAGCAGTGCGCGATGATCTCCAAGCACGCTGGGGGCATCGGACTGGCGGTGCACAACATCAGAGCTCAGGACTCGTACATCAGGGGGACCAACGGAAGGTCAAACGGCCTCGTCCCCATGCTCAGAGTCTTCAACGATGCAGGTCGGCCAGTCAGTGGGTGGGTGGGGGGGTCAGTTGATCGGTCGGGACGGGTGCCAAGAAGTCGGGGTGGTCGTCAAGCGTACCGCGTTTAACCAAACGTGATTAAATGTATCCGTCCTTCAGTTTGCCCCGATATACCAGAAAGGAAGACGATCTTGGTTTCCCGCTTTCTTCATCATAAGATAATTGCTTGCAGCAGACAACCCTCTCTTCTCTTTCTGCATCCCTCCCCTT
>JAHBMJ010005758.1:8378-46504 GCA_018398765.1 Chromera velia | reverse complement strand
CCCCCCCCAATGCTTGCAGCCCGGTACGTCGACCAAGGAGGAGGCAAACGCAAGGGCTCCTTCGCCATCTACCTGGAGCCCTGGCACTCAGACCTCCTTGACTTCCTGGATTTGCGGAAGAACCACGGCAAGGAGGAGCACAGAGCGAGGGATCTCTTCTTCGGTCTCTGGATTCCTGACCTGTTCATGAGACGAGTGAAGGAGGACGGAGACTGGACGTTGATGTGCCCGAACGAGTGCCCTGGGCTGTCTGAATGCTGGGGGGAGGAGTTTGAGAGAAAGTATGAGGAATTCGAGAAGACAGGCAGGGGAAGGAAGACCGTGAGGGCCCAGTGGCTGTGGTTCAAAATTCTGGAGAGCCAGATTGAGACCGGTACCCCCTACATGCTGTACAAAGACGCGTGCAACAGAAAGTCCAACCAACAGAACCTGGGGTGCATCAAGTCATCCAACCTCTGCACTGAAATTGTCGAGTACACATCCCCTGATGAGGTGCGTGCGTCGGTGGTTCTTTCTTTTGTTCTGTTTCTTTTCTTGCTTTTCTTTCTTTCTTTCTTTCTTTCTTTCTGTTTCTTTCTGTTTCTTTGCTTGTTTGTTGTGTTTGTTTGTGAAAGGAGAGACCGTCTTTCATTTTCGCTTTCTTTTTCCAAGGTTCTCGACTGTCTTCGGTTCTGTTCTTCACTCTATGCAATCCGGTGTCTCCTTTCTTTGCTTGGTTCATCTCTCGGCGATTCGCCTCCCCCTTCTCATCCTTTCATGCGTTCCCTTTTTTTGTTTAAACTCTCCCTCCCCCTGCTTTTGATGTGATTCCTTCTTTCTGCAGACCGCTGTTTGCAACCTGGCCTCCATCGCTTTGCCGATGTACGTGAACGCGGAGACAAAGAAGTTCGACTTCGAGAAGCTCCACTACGTGACGAAGGTGGTGACGAAGAACCTTAACAGAGTGATCGACAGAAACTACTACCCCGTGGAGGAAGCACGGAGGTCCAACATGCGACACAGGCCCGTGGGCCTCGGCGTGCAGGGCTTTGCGGATGCCCTGATGATGCTCCGACTCCCGTACGAGAGCGAGGAGGCTGCCAAGCTCAACAGGGATATCTTCGAGACCATCTATCACGCTGCTGTGGAGGCATCTGTGGAGCTGGCGGAAATCGAAGGTGAGTGGGTGAGTGGGTGGGTGAGATGGACGGATCTCTTTCTTTCTCTTTTTCTTTTTCTCTTTCTTTCTCCCTTCTGCCCTTTCTGTCTGCCTGTCTTTCCTTGCTTTTTTGCTGGGGGACTTGCTTGCAAACTCGCGCACGCACACACATACACATACACACACACGCGCACGCATACACAAAGCAACGGATAGAGGCAGAAAGAGAGGTTCTGTGTCCAATTCTCTCTTCTATCTCTTGCTGCCTGTCCTGGAAGTGTCTCTCCTCTTATCCTCTCTACCGCTCATGATGAATGTGCCCCCCCCCCCCCCCNCCCCCCCCCCCCCTGACAGGATGGTACGAGACGTTCCCCGGCAGCCCTGCTTCGAAGGGCCTCTTCCAGTTTGACCTCTGGGACGAGGAGGACAAGCAGGTGGAGGAGAAGGAGAAAGGGAACCCCAATTCCAAGAGGGCTGAGAGAACGAGGAAGCCCAACAGCGGGATGTGGGAATGGGAAGGACTTCGGAAGAAGATGATGACCACCGGACTGAGGAACTCCCTCCTCCTCGCCCCCATGCCCACTGCATCGACCAGCCAGATCCTGGGCAACAATGAGTCCTTTGAGCCCTTCACCTCCAACATCTACTACAGACGTGTGCTCTCTGGAGAATTCTTCTGCGTCAACAGGTAAGAGGGTTTGTTGGTCTTTGATTCCTGCGTGTCATTCAGAACAGGCCAGCTGCAGCTGCTTTTGTATGTCCCTTTTAGTCTCAATCAAAACCAGGAAAGGAAAAGAAAAGGGGAGAAGGGAGTGAGAAAGTTGTCAGGCAAAGCGAGGCAGCTGGCTTCGAGCGTTCTGCTTCTTTTCTTCTTTGTCTTCCTCAGACTTGCTCTCCAGACCTGCACTCAGTTCTGACTTTCCGCCAGTCGTGCTCGCGTGAGTGAGGAGAAAGAGGGCTGGGTGAGTGAACCCGAAGAACGTTTGAGGGCAGAGGTGTGACTTTTCATTCAGCCTTCAATTGAAAGAGCGCGTGTAAATGTGCGAGTGCATGCAGGCACCTGTTGAAGGATCTGATCGACCAGGGTTTGTGGAGCAACGAGATGAAGCAGAGGCTCATCGCGGCCAACGGGAGCGTCCAGAACATCCCGGGGATCCCCGAAGACCTGAGAGAGATCTACAAGACCGTCTGGGAGATCAAGCAGAAGAGCGTCATCGATATGGCTGCAGAGAGGTCGGTTGGGTCACGAACAAGTGTTTGATCCATCTCTCAAATGCACAGCCGCAAAGCCAGACAGGGTGACAGTTCAGACTGAAAGGAAAGACTTCTGCACATTTTCTTCAGGCCGTTTACTTCCCAAATCTGTTCGATGAAATAGAGTTCTATATATATGCTTTCCTTCCCCTCCCTTCTGTGTCTGTGAGGATGCATGCAGAGGTCCGTACATTGACCAGAGCCAGTCGCTGAACATCCACATGGAAGGCCCCACCTTCGCCAAGCTGTCCTCCATGCACTTCTACGGATGGGAGAAGGGACTCAAGACCGGCGTCTACTATCTCCGCACGCAGGCCGCTGCGGATGCCATCAAGTTCACCGTCGACGTTAAGGACGCCGCCAGTGCCAAGCAGAAGAAGGGCGAGAAGGCGTCTACAAAGACTCCCTCCACGGCACCCTCGTCTTCCGCACCTTCCCCCGCCCCCATGCCATCTGTTGCCAAGAGCGCTCACCAGGCCGCCCGCGCACGCGTCCCCCCAGTTGCTGCCAAGGCCCCCGAGCCCCGCGCCGCCATGACTGAGAGCGCAGACCCGCAAGCTGCCTCAGAGGACAGGCCCCGGAAGAGCGTCAGCAAAAAGGGCATCGACCTCAACCTTTCCCTGGGCTCTGCTCCTGCTGCCGTTCCTTCCAAGGACGCAGAGAAGGAAGGAGAGGAAAAGGAAGGTGCAGACAAGGAGAACACAGCAGGGCAGGAGGAGGAGAAGCCGGTGGTCTGCCGGTGGAGACCTAAGGGGTTGAACGACGATGAGCCCTGCCTGATGTGCTCTGGTTGAGACAGACAGCGACAGGAGAAGAGGAAAGACAGGCGAGATGAGCAGAGAGAGGAAATGAAAGAGAGTGACAGATGAAAGTTTCGGAAGGGGGGAAGTAACGTAACGTGGTTTCTTGCTTTTCCGGGGCGTCAAGCTGTTTCTCTCTCCTCTCCTCTCTTTCCGGGCATTCATTGCACCTGGTTCATTCCTGCGCAAACAAACGTCCGCTGCCTTCTCTCTCTCTCTCTGCCCTCTCTGTCCCTGGCTTGCATCGTTGTAGTTTATGTTTCCTCCCTACCACTTCCGCGCCCCCTCCGATCATCATGTACGAAAGAGACAGTGCGTGAGAGAATGTAACAGCAAAGGAGAATGAAATGAAAAAGACGGACTCGGCACAGAGAAGGAAGGGGTGCCAGCCAAGCGGCGAGAAATACAGACGATAAGGGAGGAGAGCAACTGGTGATGGGTTTTGCCTGGTGGCAGAATTGTTTCTCTCTTTGTTCCTCCGACCGACCATTTTTCTTTTCCCTTGTTTCTCTGTGTTGTTCCCTCTCTTCTCTGATCGTTCTTTCTCCTGCGCTTGCTCATCCCCCGCCCCCACCGTGTCTTCATGGTACAATGCATGTATCTGTGTCTCGCTGCATGTCCTTTCGAGTGTTCGTGCGTTTGTGTGTGTGTGTGTGCTCTCATGGCCCTCATCGCAGAATGGATGGCTTGGTGGAATCTAGTTGCATGTCACTTCCATGTGTGTCTTTTTCGATCCGATGTTTTGTGTTCTAGATGTCCTTTCCATTTTGTTCTCTTCTTCAACATTGCTCTTGTGCCTGGAAAAAGAAAGAAAGAAAAAATCCAGATAGACAGCCCGGCAGAAAGAACCCGCGCAGTCACTCGCTCCGCAAGTTGCTGCTTCCTTCCTTGACACACGTTAAAGTAACCGTACAGAGAAACAAACAGAAAGAAACAGCGGGAGGGAGGGATACTTTCAATGGGCGTGCTGGATGGAGTTCAGGAAGAGGAGAGAATCCGGATTGAGGTTGACGGAAGACAAAAAGAATCGCCGAAGCGCTTGACGGTCTCGCTCGTTTGCATTTTAAAATCTTTCCTCTCCTTCCCTGACCTGCCTGTATTGCTTTCATTTGTCACACACAGATCGACCCGAGCGAAAATGACATTTTTTTGCCGGCCTGCATGGGTCTGGCATTGGTGTGTTGTGCTCTGCTGTTTCTTTGTTCGTCTTGTAGCCTGCCCGTCTGTCTGTCTCCGTCTCTCTGGAGTTGTCGGAGTCAAACTGGTCAGGTGATCGAAAAGAAAAGAAGACGGCTTGCTTGGCCGTTGTCCGACCGAGCGGGCGGCCTCCCCCAGGGCTTTTAAGGTGGTGTGCATTCATTCGATGGGTCGCCGGTCGAAAGGGAAGAAGGGAATGTGCGATCGTTGCCTTTCAGGAGTATGTGGCATGCAGCAGACGTACTAGAAGGCCAGTTCTGCTGCCCTCTTTGCATGCGTGCGGACCGTGTGCATGGACATCTGTCTGCGCAAAGTTGCTGCAGGGCCTGTCCCGGCTCTCCTTCCTGCAAGAAGCAGAAGCGGACGATCGACCTTCATTGCGGCAGACATGCTTTTCTCTCCTCACACAGGTGTGTAAAATCACAGTCTGCCTGCCATTGTGCTGCGTGCACCATGTCTTGCTCAGTGAATTAATGGAAGTTTGTGTCCGCTTTTTGAGCAGTTCGCCAGTCAATGTGATTCGTGATTCATATTTCCTTTCATAAAGAATTTTCTCCTAATGGTGCACGCGTGTTTGTTTGCAAATTGTTGTCACTTAATTCAATGCATATCGATTTGCTTCAGTCATTCCTGAATGATACGCATGCATGGATGTATGCATGAAAGATCGAAGTGATTTGCAGTCGTTGCCAGCTGAAGGCCTGATGTTAAACATCGGGCGTAGCTGGATTTGTAAATAGCAGTCGTTCTGTAGCACTTCCCATGTATGAATAGTTATTAATATAGTTATGAATAGTATTGAAATCGTGGTCTGATTTGTTGCATATCATTTGTAAACTTTTTGTATTAATTTGTATTGTAGTGTCTCGCAGCTCTTTACAGCTCCCAGCGTAGCTATAGCCCTCGATCGTTACTAAATTAAAATAAGTTTTTCAATTCTTTGAACTTTTCAATTCTAATCATACAGATTCATACTGTAGAAAAAATTTACGAATAATTGGAATAGTATTTTGAATAAAATGAAATGAGTATCGTCTATGGGTCAGGTAGGGAGGAGGACTAGTCGGAATAGTGGGAATAGTTCACTATTCCAACTATTCCATTAGGGAATGATAAAAACAAAAATAGTATGAAAAATTTTTAAAACATGTTTAAAATGTCTACTATCATTTAAAAACCATTTAAAACGTTTTTTAAAAGAATTTCAGTTTTTTTAATCTTTGAAAAGTATAATCTATAGAATAGGGAATAGTGGACTATTCTACTATTCCAACTATTCTCCGGCCAGTGCGCGGCGGGCGGCGCGGGGCACATGCACTGCGTACCTTCCGGCCGCCATGGCCCAACTTTCCCGAAATTCGCTTAATTGCAACTGCTTTGCGGAACTTTTTTCCCGAAGTCGGCATATGCATCTGCTTTTCGGAACCCGCGACGAGCCGACTGCCTCAGTAACTCTGCACTTCTTAAGTTGGCTCTGAACTGCTTGGAGATTCAAGTGTTTCCATTGCATATTGCGGAGCTCCATATAGCTCCATCTCTTTCCCATGCAGTATGCTAGTCTCAGTGCAGCCGTGATTTTTCTCTCCGTCGTCTCCACGGATTTTTAAGAGTGTATCTTTCTTATTATTTTTCTCAGAGTAAAGCAACCTTCTCCTGTGGGGTTGTCATCCTGACTTTGAGGCAGAAATGAAGGTTGCTCGAAGCATTGACACTGCGCATCATGTTTATACAGTGTGTCGTATTTGTAGAGAGCCCGTCTCTCTCGTTTCTTCTCTCCGGATCCGCCATCTGCACAGAAGCGAGGCAAACATTTTCTTTGGCGAGACAGACCCTTGTGCTGACAGAAAGCAGACTCATCATCAGTTCCACAGCACAAGCAGTGAGTGTATCCTCTCCTAACTCGACGTCTCTCTTTCTTTTCCTGTCTTCCCATCCACACAACAGCGAGGCAAATATTTTCCTTTGTAAGACGGGCCCTCGTACTGACAGAAAGCAGACTTATCATCAGTTCCACAGCACAAGCAGTGAGTGTATCTTCCCCCAGCTCGACGCCTCTCTTTCTTTTCCTGTCTTCCCATCCACACAACAGCGAGGCAAATATTTTCTTTTGTGAGATGGGCCCTCGTGCTGACAGAAAGTAGACTCATCATCAGTTCCACAACACAAGCAGTGAGTGTATCCTTCTTTCTTTCCTTTTTTCCTTCAAAGTTCCTTCTTTCCTTCCTTCTTTCCTTTCTTCATTCCTTCTTTCCTTCCTTTCTTTCTTCCTTCCCTTCCTTCCTTCAAAGTTCCTTCCTTCGTTCCTTCCTTCCTTTCTTTCTTCCTTCAAAGTTCCTTCCTTCCTTCCTCTTGTCCTTCTTTCAAAGTTCTTTTCTTCCTTTCTTCCCTTCCTTCCTTCCTTCAAAGTTCTTTCTTTCCTTCCTTCTTTCCTTTCTTCCTTTCTTCCCTTCCTTCCTTCAAAGTTCCTTCCTTCCTTTTTTCCTTCCTTCCTTTCTCTCTTTCTTCCCTTCCTTCTTTCCTTTCTTCCTTCCTTCTTTCCTTTCTTCCTTCCTTCCCTTCTTCCGTCCTTCCTTCTTTCCTTTCTTCCTTACTTCGCTTCGTTCCTTCTTTCCGTTCTTCCTTCCTTCGCTGCCTTCCTTCCTTTCTTCCTTTCTTCCTTTCTTCCCTCCCTTCCTTCCTTCCTTCCTTCCTTCCTTCTTTCCTTTCTTCCTTCCTTCCCTTCTTTCCTTCCATCAGCAAAAGCCTTCGTTCCATCAGCAAAAGCCTTCAGTAAAGACGAGAGAGGAGGTGCAGAAGGAGTTGCGTCAGATGCGGAAAGATGGAAAGATTGATGCTCGCATTGCTTCTCCTTTTGTCGATGCTCGACATTGCTCATGACTTCACTGCTGTCTGTTTCGGTCGGTGCGGTGTTATCGTTTCCTCTCAGAGCGTCAGAGGTCAGCAGAAAAAGAAGAACTTGAAGGGGAGGGAAGAAACGGCAGAGATTGAAGAGACCGATGGGCCTGAAGGCGCAGCCTCTACGAACGAGTTCAAAGATGGAGTGGACATCAGTATGTGATGCTAGATCTGATGTGTTCCTTCAACGCCGGACTTGGAACGACTCAGAAAGAAGAGGAGGGAGAGGTTTCATTCAGTATAATTAGTGTGTGAAATTCACTCTGATCTTTTCCTTCCTCTTTGTTTGAGTCTGAATCGACTGTCTGACTCGATTCTTTCAGCTGAAGAATAGTAGAATAGTGGAATAGTGACTAAGCAGAATAGTGGAATAGTGCATTATTTCACCTATTTTCTACATGTAGATGTCATTATAGAATAGTGGAATAGTAGAATAGTTAAATAGTGGAATAGTCAAATATTCTTACCATTCTATATGATAGAATAGCCTATTCCAACTATTCCTAGTCAGGGCTAGTACTATTATCACAGACACGGGGAATGAGATTTTTCCATATACAAAAGTCCGTGCGCAAAAGCCGCGTACAAAAGTTTTGGCTGAAAATCCGTCTGCACGGATTTGAGATTCCGCGCACAAATAGTGCGCGATTCCGCGTGCAAATGTTGCGTGCATGCGGCATTTCCACGTGCAAATGTTAGTCTGGACAACTTTTGCACACGGAAATCCGCTCGCAGAAATTTGCTATTCCGCGTGCACAGATTTAGTCTCGGAACAGCAAAAAACTTTTGCACGCGGCTTTTGTGTACGGTCTTTTGCATACGGAAAAATCTTATTCCCCGTGTCTGTGATAATATTGGACTATTCCACTATTCCATCTTCATTTCGACCCATAGACGATGATTTAAAATTTATAAAAATTTGGACTCCCAATTTTTTAATTTGAAACAATTAGATAGTGGTCTCGGTAGTGCCAGGGCCCAGGGCTTCGGTTCTTTGTCTAGATCTGTACACCCGCAACGGGTAACGCGCGCGTGTGTCCCCCGATCGCGACACCCATCCGTCATGCATGGCGGGCTCCATGCGAACGGTCGCGAGAAAACAATCCCTCCACACAACATGCAGAAAGAAACGTGCCCCTCAAGCAATATGTGCGCCGCATTGTGCGGAACGCCAATGCATGGCACAAGATCGATCTCGGCCACGCAAATGCATTCAATTAAGCTATAGGATCTTCGATGGCAAAAAAGAACTGGTATGGGACAGACATAGCTGCATATTCTCCTGTACATCTGGAGGATGGAGGTAACAGGCCCACCAGTAGGTCCAAATTTGCAGTCAATCGTGCGTCTGTGCATGCAGCTAAGCAGCAGCTTTTTGACTGACCTTGCTACAAGAATTAGTGAAGTCTGTATGCACAGTTCAATCAAGCTTCTGTCTGGACACGTGGTAAGAGAATCAAATCTTCAGGCCAGAAGTCTTATATGAAGATAAACACGCAGACGTTGAACTTCTCCCCACTTTCACCTTTTCTGCTTGAATGACGGCCTCTCCACTTCCATCTTTCTGTCTCTTTGCATAACGGCCTCTCCACTTCCATCTTTCTGTCTGTTTGCATGACGGCCTCTCCACTTTCATCTTTCTGTCTATTTGCATCATGGCGGCCTCTCCACTTTCATCTTTCTGTCTGTTTGCATCATGGCGGCCTCTCCACTTTCATCTTTCTGTCTGTTTGCGTGATGGTCTCTCCACTTTTATCTTTCTGTCTGTTTGCATGGCGGCCTCTCCACTTTTATCTTTCTGTCTGTTTGCACGACAGCCTCTCCACTTTCATCTTTCTGTCTGTTTGTATGACGGCCTCTCCACTTTCATCTTTCTGTCTGTTTGCACGACAGCCTCTCCACTTTTATCTTTCTGTCTGTTTGCGTGACGGCCTCTCCACTTTCGTCTTTCTGTCTGTTTCCATGACAGCCTCTCTACTTCCATCTTTCTGTCTGTTTGCATGGCGCCTCTCTACTTTCATCTTTATGTCTGTTTGCATGGCGCCTCTCCACTTTCGTCTTTCTGTCTGTTTGCACGACGGCCTCTCCACCTCTACCTTTCTGTCTGTTTGCATGACGCCTCTCCACTTCCATCTTTCTGTCTGTTTGCATGACGGCCTCTCCACTTCCATCTTTCTGTCTGTTTGCATGATGGCTTCTCCACTTCCATCTTTCTGTCTGTTTGCATGACGGCCTCTCCACTTTCATCTTTCTGTCTGTTTGCATGACGGCCTCTCTACTTTAATCGTTTTGTCTTCTTGCACGACGGCCTCTCCACTTTCATCTTTCTGTCTGTTTGCATGGCGCCTCTCCACTTTCGTCTTTCTGTCTGTTTGCACGACGGCCTCTCCACTTTCATCTTTCTGTCTGTTTGTATGGCGCCTCTCCACTTCCATCTTTCTGTCTGTTTGCACAACGGCCTCTCCACTTTCATCTTTCTGTCTGTTTGCATGACGGCCTCTCCACTTCCATCTTTTTGTCTGTTTGCATGACGGCCTCTCCACTTCCATCTTTCTGTCTGTTTGCATGACGGCCTCTCCACTTTCATCTTTCTGTCTGTTTGCATGACGGCCTCTCTACTTTAATCGTTCTGTCTTCTTGCATGACGGCCTCTCCACTTTCATCTTTCTGTCTGTTTGCATGACGGCCTCTCCACTTCCGTCTCTCTGTCTGTTTGTAGAACGGCCTCTCCACTTCCATCTTTCTTTCTTTCTTCTTGCACGACGGCCTCTCCACTTTCATATTCCCATCTTTATTTTTTGCTTGCTTGGTGGGTCTCTACTTTCTTCTGTTGTGCGCTGTCGAACATGACGACTCTCCACTTTTGTCTATCTTGCCGGCTTGCATGACTACTTTCCGCTAGCTTCTATCTTTCCTGCCTGTGTGTTAAGGGCTTCTCCAGTTTCATCCTATCTGCTAGCCCGTCTGCTTGCAGAAAGTCCGCTTCACTTTCATCTTCCTTGTCTCCTCACATAACGACCTTTCAGTCTTCATCTTTTTTGTCTGTCTGCGTGTATGACCCCTCATTGGAACAAACAATATGCTCTAAATCTCATCTGGTTGATAATTACGTACGATTTTGGTTTTCCATACAAAAGTTAACGTCTGTTCCAGTTTCATTTCTCTGGTTTTCTTTTCTGTTTTCTTATGCTTGGATGCTGGCTTTTCCTGGACCACAAAAAATGTTTTTGCCTTCCTAAAATGTAAAATTTAAAGCAAAATCATTTGGAGGAGGATGAAGGATGGAGTTTATAACATTTGAACAAAAAACAACAAAGACTTCCTCACAAGGAATTTCTAGCAGAATTTTTAATATATTCACCATAGCAATATATTGTGAGTTTACATTTCTGTAAAATTCTTGTCGGGGAGAGATTTAGTAGGAAAACTGAAAAGACTTACGTTTATTCAAAGTCCCATTTGCAGCTAGACCTAGAGCTGGACATATAAAATTAGAGATAGAAACAAAAGAAAAAAAAATATGTAAACTTACGTAATTTCAGTTATAATTTATTAGTAATATAGGAGCTAGAATCACTTTAACCTCTTCAGACAGCTGAGAAATCTTGACCATACCGACATGCATTATCAGTTTTCGGCACGCAAAAGAGAGGCTTACGGAGCTGTCGTAAGGCATACGAGCGATGTACAGCGATCGATTGAAGAGATGTGTATTAATGCAAATGCATGCATGCAAAATACATGCATGCAACGTGCATACTGAGATCAGCGCGCATGCATGGATGGATGACGCACGCACGCATGTAAGGAGACATCGATCGCGTCATACACTGCCTAAAACACCAAACAACTTCCGTTCTAGCCTACCGATCCACACCCCGTCGGTCTGCCACTGTCATTTATCTATCGCTGTTGGCTTGATTGCATGAACGATCAAACAGGTCAAGATCTGCTAAGAAGGAAAAGAGTTCTTTCAATAGTAAGGGCATGCAAGCGCATGCAAAGGCCTATTTGCAGAAGTCACAAAAGAAATCATGAAGACGAAAGGAAACGAGTCAAACAAGCACGAAGGAAAGAAGGAAGGTCTAGAGGAAGGTTCTGGTAGAAAGGAAAGAAGGAATCTAACAAACGAAAAAGGAGAGAACCTCAGGGAGTCTGATCCTGAAGCAAGGACTCTTAACAGCAAAACCGGTAGTGCTCCTTCAAACGATCCTCCGAGGCGCCCAGCGGACACGCGCGCCCGCCCCCCCTTTCTACTGGATCAATTGACAATAATCCAAGGCTTGTATGTAATAACGAAGCAAGCGATACCCTTCCGTCACGAAGTCCTTGTCCGTGAACCGATTGCTTCGAAGAGGATTGACAGAAAGACCCGATTTCACTAGCCCCACCGAGGCATGTCCCTTCCCCACCCCATTTACCACTCCTACACAAAGCGACAAACCATCCCTTTGTCGCACAACTGCACCCCAAACTCCCGAAGAAGTCCCAAACATACCTTGAAACTTCTCCTGAAGCGGTTGAGTCAGACACCGTCTAGTTGTTTTCATCACAGAGCAATGGTCATATTCACGCGCATTGGACTCTTTCTGCACAAAAGGGGGCTCAAGACTGCAACATGATGCAGTCAAGGGGCCCGGCCAAGAAAGAGATCTGCATTCATTTGAAGACGGCGTGTCCGTGTCCCACTCATCCGAACTCATCCGTTCCCACTTTGCCTTAGAGAAGCGTTTCCCCCTCCTCGTACGCTTCCTACGTCGGTGACAGCTGACTGCTGTTGTAGAGCCAACGCATCCTGAATCAGACAGGGCAACCGGATCCCTGCGTCGACGAAGGAATCTAAGAAAACGTTCCAAAGCTTCTACCAACGAACCGGAACAGAAAGGGTCCGAAGCTGTAAAACCCTGCTCAGCAAGGAAAGCTTCCGTCCTCCAGAGGACAGCCTGGGCCAAGATGGAGAGAGTCGTAGCAGCCATCTCAAGAAAGCAAAAAGCGCAATGTGAGCTAGACCGAGGTAATGAAAAGAAGACGGTAAGTCAAAGGGTGGCAGAGCTCTCAAGTTTAGTTACAGAACGGCCGAGCGAACACAGTCTTCAGACGGTTCAGCAGCGCGCTGCAACAGGAAATAAAGAGAGAATACCACTGTGAAGTGCTTCAAATCTCAAACTGCAGATGCAACATAACAGAGAGATGGACACAGCCAAAAACTCCCTGCAAACCTCTCGTGAAAACCCTGAGTTCTTGGCTACCACCGCCCCAGGAGAAGCTCTAGTAATATAGGAGCTAGAATCACTTTAACCTCTTCAGACAGCTGAGGAATCTTGACCATACCGACATGCATTGTCAGTTTTCGGCACGCAAAAGAGAGGCTTACGGAGCTGTCGTAAGGCATACGAGCGATGTACAGCGATCGATTGAAGAGATGTGTATTAATGTAAATGCATGCATGTAAAATACATGCATGTAACGTACATACTGAGATCAGCGCGCATGCATGGATAGATGACGCACGTTACTACCACTGTGGGTAATTTACCAAATTTTGAATACTTTTGACAAAGATAGATAAAGAACTTTAAAAAAAAAAATGATAGAACTTAAAATGGTTTGAATAGTTATGAATGGTTGTGAAATAGTATAAGAACAAACCAGAAGTCCTATATATGAAGATGAATACGCAAACATTGAACTACATTGAACTTCTCTTCACTTTCATCTTTCGTGCTTGAATAACGAACTCTCCACTTCTATCTTTCTGTCTGTTTGCATGATAGTCTTTCCACTTTCATCGTCCAGACTCCAGACAGTCTTTTTGTAAGACGGCCCTGAGGATTAATACTAAGAGGCTTTGGTTTAGACGATTTTTTGCTGGGCCCCGGCATGCCACTGGAGCCTGTGGAAGTGGAGTATATCGGTGCCAAAGTGTGCCAAGCTAGACCCCGAAACTTAGGCAGTTTTTGGAGAAATTGGATCGGCACATGCAGGTGCCGCGGCCGCGTCCGCAACGGAAGTTGAATGTGAACAGAAAAGATCACCAGACTGCACAAGAATTCAGATCGATAGAACTGTAATCAACACAGCTATACACAACTGCACGACTGTCTCTTCCGCACTGCATCAGAAGTACGTCCACCGAGTAGTCTGAAAGAGTTTGACCAGCTGCTGTGCTGCTGCTGCTTGAAGGCGAGGAAATCCGCAACCGTTATCCGCAAGTTTCTCTGAATATAATCCAGAAAAAGCGGAAAGAATATAATACCAGAAGTGCGGAGTCGTACACGTGTGCTGAGTGTTCACACGAGGGACAGGAGAGAAACTCGGGTGCGGATAGAAATCGATCGAAAGAATCAGAAAAGAAAATAACTGCTCATTCAGAGAAACCGGAAGGAAAAATGAGCTCACCTTTTCCCGAAGCCAGAGACCACCCCCCCACTTCTCCCGTCTCCATCCAGGATTCCGACTCTGATGGCGAATGCCGATGTGAATTCTGCCTTCGAGGGCAGACAGACGACGCCATCCAAATTCCTCAGCCCATCAGGCCGGTGCAGTTACTTCCACCAGATGGAGCACAGCCGTTCCTCCCCCCCTTCCCCGAAAATGTGGCCATGACTCAGCGAAGCCGACGGTTCCAGGACTTCGAGGCAGATGCAGGGGCAGCAGCTCGCAGGAGAATCGTGGAGAGGATGAGGGCACGCCTGCCCTTCTTCCTCGATGCCCACATGATCGCAGCAGCTCGGGAGAGACGCGCACTGGAGGGCCCCAGTCCTCCCGTCTCGTCTCCTCTGGGGGAGAACGGGTGGGGGGTCTTCCCTCTGCCTCTCCCTCTCACACCCCACAGCAGTGCGTCGACGTGCTCGGGCTGCGCCAAATCAGCGACCACGACTACGAGCCTCCTGCAGGCACCGCAAAGTCAGAAAGCAAATATGCATCGATCAACTGGAGTCCCGTTTTCTCCTTTTCTCTCTTGGTCTATCTACTCGACTTGCGAACCTTTCTCTTGCTCTCCTTTACTTCACTGCCTTTTCCTACCGTCTCTATGCCTGCCTGCCTTTCTGCCTTACACGCTGTACCTGCCTCCCTTTCCACACACACACACACACACACACACGCAGACACACACATCGGGACTGAAAACATAGGAAAACCAGTCCTTGTCAGTGCAGTAGACAAGCCTCCTGCGCTTAGAGCTGTTTCTGAAGTCTGTGATTCGAATCTCCGGCGCCCCCCTTCTTTACTTATTGGTGTTGCCGTTTGAGAATCGTACTTCTCACCAATATGCCTGATCGCTTTCTTGCAGGCTTCGGTGCCGGTGCCTAATTTTGGCCGACAGCAACGACCTGACCGAACGAACGACTGAACGAACAAAATGAACGAACAGAGACGAAGAGAAAGATCCGAAGAGAGGGTGCGGGCAGGGACCAGGGATTTTAGACAGACAGAGAGAGACTGAGAGGGGGGGAGGGTCGTTGGATGCTCTCGCCCACCTCTCTCTGTCTGTCTTGCTCTTTCTTGCCGTCTCCCTCTTTTGTTTCTTTCTTGTTTTGCCTGCCTGTCTCCACACGCGTCTGCGTCTCCTTCTGTCTTGTCTTCGTTCTCTCTCTATCTGTGTGTTTGAGTGTGAGAGAGAACGCACCAGCTAGAATGTGTGTGTAGGTCGGTCGGGGCTTGTGTGCCACCACGTGCATGTAAAAGAGAGAGCTCTCTCTGCCCTGGTGATTCTGTCTGTATTGTCTCTTTTTTCAGCGACAAACGGTAGGGGGATGTGCAGGGGGCAGACGGAATAACTCTGCCGGCATCATCAAAGACGTTTCCATGTGTTTTTTTTTGTTGTGTTCTCTGACTGACTGCGTGTCTGCCTACATGAATGCCCTGTGACAAGGGTGAAGGCTACGGAGGAAGCTGACAAAGAAGATGTTGCTACACATCGTCTCTTCGTCTCGTCTGTCTGGTGGTTGGATGGAATGTAAGGGAAGGGGGAAAAGAGACTCACAAACATGTACAGGGACAGAAATGCAGACAGGAGGGCCCTCTCTGTGTGTGTGTGTGTGTGTGTGTGTGTGTGACTGCCCTTTTTCGGAAAGGCAGGGACCTCAGTCTGACGCACGCAATTAGATTTCTTCACTTTCTCACTCTTTTTTTGTCCCGCTTTCCCACTCTGTGTTCTGGTTTTGCGCCTTTGTCTCTTTTGCCTCCTCTTTCAAACGAATGAAAGATACGCGCCAAGGAAATATACATGCATGCATGCAGCAATCAAAGAAGGGACATGCATGCAGGAAAAGAGACAGCGAAACTCGAAGGAAGGTGCAGGATCGGAAGGGGGGGGGGAACGGGGAAATGGGAAAGAAAATGGGAAGGAGCCGATTGGCTGCTTCTTTTTTGTCTTTCAATCCATGGTGGAAAGTAAGAAGGAAGAAAGAAACTACGAAAGGAAGAGAGAGGGAGGGGTGGGCGGGGTGGGCAGGTGGGTGGGTCGGGGGACTTCCCTTGTGTCCCTTGCAAGGCTCTTCTCGAATCCTTTCAAATGATGAAAGTAAATTTTTCTCTTCCCCCATTTTCTTTCTTTCTTTCTTTCTTTCTTTCTTTCTGTCTGTCTGTCAGTCTGTCTGTTTTCTTTTCGTCGCCTCTCCTTTCTTTGCGCACATCATCTTTTCTCTTTTTTTCTCTCTGCTGCTTTCTTCCTCTTGCTCTCACTGTTCCTGCCCCCCTCGTCTGTCTGGCATCAGCGCGTGTGTGTGTGTATGTCCGTGGTTTCCTCCCCTCCTTTTTCCTGGGCAAAGGTTGAAAATGGTCTCGGGTCAGGTGGGGAGGTAAAGAGGTACGTGCTTGTATGATATTTGCAAAGTTCTTTTTGCTTTCCTCTGTCCTCCTAGGAAGGAGGCAACAGATGCAGTCAGAAAATTGTGCACACACACACACACACACACACACACACACACAGAGAGAGAGAGAGAGAGGGAGAGAGAGAGAGAGAGAGAGAGAGAGAGAGGCAGGGAGGGAGGAGAAGACAGAATGAATGGGGCGAATTTGTTCAAGGAATGAAGGAGCAGTGACGGTAGGAAGACAAGCAGGCAGGCATTTGTCAAAAAAAGAAAACAGACCCAGGTCATAATTGTGATTGATACCCAGCAAATCAACGGGGTAGAAGTAAGGGCAGCCGTCGCACAGAAAAAAGAACAGACACAAAGCGACGAGGCAAAGAAAGACAGGAGGAGAGAGAAAGAGAGAGAGGAATCCTGAGAGAGAGAGAGAGAGAGAGAGAGCGCACGGGAGAAAAGAAAGGGGTCGGACGGACAACCTGTTGCAGACGACTGAAAGAATGAATCAAAACAAAGTGCATCCTTTGATGCGTATCTATACGACCTACCTACTCGCTGCCGAACTGCTGATGAATGGAAAAATGAAAAATCGGCTCGAACGACTTTCCCCGCCTTCGTCCCTTCCCGTATGGGTGAACTTGACAGTTTCCCACGTCTTCATTCAATCGGCTCCTTTCCGTCCGTTCTTCCTTCCTTCCTTCGCGCCTCTCCTCCTTTCTCTCTTTCCATCGGTCCCTGTCTCTCTCTCTCTCTCTCTCTGTCCGCCAGTCTGTCTTCCTGTGTGTCTGTTTGTCTTGGTTTCTTTCTTTCTTTCTTTCTTTCTTTCTTTCTTTTTTTTCTTCTTTTCTTCTTTTCTTCCTTTCTTCTTTCCTTCTTTCCTTCTGTCCTTCTTTCTTTCTTTCTTGTTCTTTCTTTGGTCCTTTCTTTTTTGTCTCTCGTATCCATGAAGAAAAGGAGGGAAAAGAAATAAATGTATAGTCGGTCTATCTCTCGATCTGTTTGCCTATTTGTTCGTCTCGACCGAAGTCGATCGGTCGATAGAAGGTCGGTCGGCTCGTTCGTTCGTTCGTTGTCTGCTGGCACGACGACGATTTGAAGTGATGGCTTTTTTCTGATCTGAGTGAATGAATAACTCCGCCTGTCTGCCTGCATAGCTGGCTGGCAGGGCGCGCCTTAAGTAAATATAAAAGGAAGAGTGCACCTGTATGTTATGCATGAAGGAGGGAGGCCTGACCTCCCCATGCACCTCACACACTAACTCACTCGACCACACCCGTGGAAGGAGGGAAGAACGCCCCGATTGGGTCCCTTCCTGCCTGCCCTGTTGCTGCGCGAACTCGATAGATTGTGGTTTCTCTGTAAAATTTTGATGGACTTCCTGAATGACTGTCTTTCGTCTTTGCTCTTGGACCCAGTCGTTTTGTGTCTGCGTGTGTGTGGGAAAGTGAGTGAGAGAGAACGAGCTAGAGAGGGAGAGTGGAAGATCGAAAAAGAGAAAAGGGGAAGAAAAAGGGAAGACACACTCTCCGCAGCAACCCGTTGTATGGGCCGCTTCGCAGAGGCGAGTGAGTGAGAGAGTGAGTTGTTGACGAGGAAAAAAGAAAGCTTTCACCCACCCACCCCACCCAAGAGAACTGACTCATTCAAGAGACAGACCGGTCGGTGGGTCGGGTTACCTTCCTGCGGAGTTTTGGTCGTCGTCTTGACTTGTTTTGTCTTGGCGTGTCCGCGGACTGTTGTCAGTCAGTAAAAGTTGCTTCCCGTCTGCGTCTTCGCGGCAGCCGATCAGGGTGATCATTTTTTTGGTTTGAATTATTCTGGTGCTCTTTTTCTTTCTTTCCTTATTAATTTGTGCCTAGCTCTCTGTATCGTGACGGTCGGATGCAAGCACGGACCGAAGACCGAAGCTCCAGTCGTCAGAAAGAAGACTTCCTCCCAGTAGTTCAACGGGCAAGAAAGAATTCAGGAGTGAGGGGGGAAGAGCGAGCAGAAAAAGGAATGGAGGGAAAACACGAAAGAGACAAAAAAGCAAAGAGAGAGGGGAAAAAAAAGGAAGGAAGGAAGGAAGGAAGGACGGCAGATACAGAAAAGAGGGAAAGCGAGGAAGGAACGAAAGAATAGATGGAAGGTTGGAAACCAGGAAGGTGGGGAAGAACGAATGGGAAGTAAAGAGGAAGATTCTTGGCTGTGCGTGCGGAAGTTGTGTTTATGAGGTGAGAAAGGAAAGGAGGAAGCAGAATTTCTTTCCCTCAGAGGAGCGAATGTGGAGACGGAAGACATCGGATTTGCTTCTCCTTCTTCCTCTTTGGTTTCCTCCTTCGTTTACTTTTCTTTTGGGTGGCAGTTCTAAGGGAGTCTGTCTCTCTGTGTCTCTGTCTGTGTCTTTCCCTGCCTGTCCATTGGTTGGAAGGAGAAAGAAGACCGGACGTACAAAGAGAGAGAGAGAGAGAGAGAGAGAGAGCCTGGCTCTGTGTTTCCCCCGGCTTATTCATTCTCTGTCTGTATTGCCTCAACCGCAACCCGATGTTTCCTCTTCCCACCGCTCCCCGCTGCTTCGTCCCTTCCCTTCCTCCTATTTATTTGTCGAAATCACGTTTCCGTGTTTCTTGTATTGCCTGCCTGTTTGCCCTCTTGCACCTTTCCTACGTCCGGACGGGCCACCGTTTCGCGATTTTTTCGCATTTTTTTCCTGTATTCATTCCTTCTGTGCTCTGAAAGGGAAAACACAACGCCTGTAGCAGAAGGAAATCGGAAAAGGGCAGAGAAAAGAAAGGAAATTAAATTTTCGTTCCATCTAGTAAGAGTCTAAGGGGAAGGAAGACCGTCGCCATTGCTGCTGCAGCTTTCTTTTTAGATCGAGTGCTGCTTGCTGCCTTCCTTTTCTTGCTCTGAGGGGAGCCTGACTTGTTGTTGGCGCATTGGGGCAATACGTCACACGGCAGTTGTGTCTTTTGAAGAAGGAGTCCATTGGAAACAATCGGTCTGTAAGTCAGGAAAAGAAAAACATGGATAAGGAAGGGAAACCAGCCCTACCTAATGTGTGAGCGAGGAAACCCCTTGATGATCATCGAAACAACGAAACAGTCAGAGAGTGAAATGTAATCGTCCAACCATGGAGCATAGCATTTAGCCGTGCGTGAGGAAGTCTGAAAAAAGTTTGCGAGTCTGTGTGCAAGCGCAATTTGGCGGAAACACACAGCTTTGCTCGCTTAGACAGAATTTCCACACGCGCTACCCGAAAAAAAAATCGAAGAGACAGGGAAGGAAAGACACTGACGAAATTGGGCGGACATGCAGAGAGGAAGAGAGAGAGGAGAGATGATCGCAGTCAAAGAAATACTGCATTCAGACTCACCCACGTGCACGCGTCGCGACCGCTTTCTTGTGGCTCTGACTAAAAGGAAAGCGATCAGAATGGAATTTAATGGAACGGGCATAATCGTTGGCGTTGTCGTCTGTCAGTCTGTCTAGTTGACGCCGTTCCATTCGTCTAGCTGTCCGTCTCCTGCCTGTGGGTGTGTGTGTGCTTGTGCTGCTGCTGACATTGTTTGCAGCTGTCAGAGTACGTGTTCAGTTCACAGGAGTCGATGCAAGGGAGGTCGGTAGACAAACGGCAGATGGGTGGAGGCGAAAAAACGGAAACCTAACTGGGGAAATGAATGAATTTGATTTGCCCCTGCATGGAATCTTTTAGAAGGAGGGCACACACACTGTCTCTTTCTTCGAGCTGACTGACCGAAAATCAGTTCTCCGAAAGGGGCATACACGAGCAGGAATCATTCAATCCATCCACTCATCCATCTACTCATAGCACGACTGGATCTGCATGCACTTTCGATCGATCGTTCGTTCGTTCAGTCTCGCTCGTTTGAATTCTTGCTTGTGAGCTGAAACACCGAGGGACATGATGTCTGGCGTGATCATGTGGTTTGCGTGACCTGAGTTGTTCCATCGTCGAAGAAATCGCATCACATACAGCTGGATCGATCGATCGAGAATCGATCGATCCATCCAAGTTTTCAAGCGCTCTGTCAGACTGCCAGTGTCCAGTGTGTCTGCATGGTGTGGGTCATCGTAGCGCTGACAGGGGCGGCTAGGTGTGTGGTAGCACCTGTTGAGTGGGATGGGCTCAGGTTCCGGCAAGAGGGCCTCGATCGGAGGGGCGCCGATGTTCGCTTTCTTTCTGCCGGCGTGTTTGGCAGTAGGTTTGTTTCCAGTTGTTTTCGCCCGTACTAGCCCCGGTATGAGTTAGTATTACTCTGACAAACCGTGACTTCCTGCCTGATCGACTTGAACTAAAATTGTATGGATGAGTGACATTGAGTGTTCTAAGAAGTCTTCTAAGGACTCAGACTAAGGAGTATTCCAACTAGGTCATAAAATCCTATCCTATCTTGTCTAATTTAGGTTTTAGGATTAAATAACAGATGTATGCATGCACTGTTGTACCATATTATTTGAAATCAATGTGTAATTATATTTATAATTCAGATCGAACGCACACTGTTACGCAGTGTATACTAGAGTGTATAAATCAATCTAAATTTAAATCTACACATACAAATAAAATAGATATATTGTATAAAATCTAAAATCATATATTTCGATTAAGATTTATGCTAGGATGTATGTCTAAAGGACCGAAGCTAGGTCCAAAGGATTAGCCTCCCTGCCCCCCCGACACTATAAACTGCGATTTCTACTATAGGATTTCTATCGTTTTTTAAGTTTAGATTTTTGAGCCTATAGACGTCGGCTCTAGCATCGATCGGCTACATTAGAGCCGCTATAAAGAAAAAAAAAAAAGATCCCCCAAAACCCTTTACTTTTTTTTTTTCTTTTTTCAATCAGTCACACAAGTTGTGACACAACTGTTGTTTGAGCGTTGCACAAGTGTTGTTCATGCCCTATAAAAAAACTAGCAAAAAAACATGGAAATCATAGGGAAAACTGTGGGAAATTGATGGAAAATCCTAGGGAAATCCTAGTAAAATCTGAGGGAAATCTTAAGGAAATCCAAGGGAAATTGATGGGAAATATGACGTGGGAAATGAATGGAAAAATAATGGGAAATTAATGGAAATCCTAGGGATTCTGAAGTAGTAAGGAAATCACAGAGAAATCAGCGGGAAATCAGTAGGAAATCTTTGCATGGGAAATTTTAGCCTAGATTTCCCATCAATTTCCCACGGATTTCCCTAAGATTTCCCTTAGATTCCCTTAGGAATTCCCATTAATTTCCTATAGTTTTCTCTATACGATTTCCATATTTTTTTGTAGGGTGTGTTGCACAACTGTTCTTGAGTCACGAGTCGAGTGTTGTTGAGGTTCAAAAAATTAAAAAAAAAATCTCGTCTGAACGCTTACTCTTTATTTTTTCCCCCCCGTATATAACCGACGCCTAGAACTGATGTCAGTGATATTCTAGGTGATATTCTAGGTCATATTACAAAATTATCATGTTTTGCCCTAATCTATATATATAAACCCTAACGGCACTAAAGTTTTCAGTCAATGTTGGGTTCAATTTGTTGTTTGTTTCTTATACGGGTGAGTCATACTCTAGCTCATACCTCTCTTTTAGGCCGTGCTTGCACCACATCTATATGACCATTGCCGATCGCATTGAAAATGGATGTCCTGCCGTCATCGGTGGTCTTTGCGTGCACATCAGCACCCCGTCCCGGTAAAAATCTGATAAGACCAGTCAGACGGTCCGACTCAGACCCGCTTGAGCGGCATAATAAAGAGGCGTCACTCCGATTTCAGTAACCGCATCTATCTCTGCACCGCTGCACACCACTGTGACACCAGAAACTTGGCAATTTCCGGTTTGCCTTCCCGGCAGGCGATATGGAGGGCCCTCTTCCCTCTCTCTGGTCATTTCCCTTTCCCACGGACTTCAAGTCCAGCTCCCGCCCCCACGAGAATCTTCACCACCTCCATACTCCCAAAATCAACGGCTCTTATCAACGCAGTCTCTTGGAGTTTCTGCCGGATCCCCCGCCCACCCACACCACCATGTGGTCAGTGTCAGTGTTTTCAGACTACATTCCTAATCATTTCCTATAGAAATCATTTCCTATAGATTCCAGTACTAACCATACAGCCAATGTCTCTTCCTTGCTCTCCAAATCCCATTTGATGGGCCTTCATTTTAAGCCCCATCTGCCTTTGGGTTTTCATCTTCTTCTGCTACCTCTTCTACAGGGGCCAACCCCCGAAGAACTGCAATTACAGGTGAATCTGCAGGCTGTTGCGCCTCCGCAATGTCAAGTGCTGTGGTTCACTGCACCAACGTCAATCCTTTTAGAAACCAGAAGCTCTGCAACGCAGAGCTTCTTCTCGTACAAATAATCACCTTCTGGATCATCTGACCTAGCTCAGAGTCTCGCCTCTTCCAAAATGAGGTGCAGATCAGTGTGTGTTTCTAGAGTTGTCTCTCGCATGACGGTCGGCACCGTTCTCCAACAAAACCTCGGCGACACCCAAAGCACTGACCAAACCGGCAAGATGGAGGGCTGGCGACCCAGATCGACACCTTGCATCGACATGGGCCCTACGAGAAATCAGGAGCTCTGCAATCTCCCTGTGATCCCTCACAATGCTGTCATCACGTTTGTAAGTAAGATGCAGAGGACGTTGCTCGTTATTCCTTTTCTTATTTACTCTTGCACCGTGGTCAAGAAGCAGCTCAACCATATCTCTGTGCCCCCCCACGACTGCGTTAAAAATCGGGGTTTTGCCAGTATCTGTTGTTTTTGCATACACGTCAGCACCCTTCCCTGGCAAAAATCTGACAAGACCCGTCAGACCTGCTTGAGCGGCATAATAAAGAGGCATCACTCCGTTGTCAGTGACCGCATCTATCTCTGCACCACTGTACACCAGAAACTCGGCAATAACAAGTCTCCCATCCCGGCAGGCGAAATGGAGGGCCCTCTTTCCTCCCTTACCCTCTCCCGCTTCCCGACGGACTTCAAGTCCGACCCCCGCCCCCACGAGAATCTTCACCACCTCCAAACTCCCAAAATCAACCGCTCTGATCAATGCAGTTTCTTAAAATGTCCCTTATTCCCCATCACCTCCGGCTGCAGCAGCCTGCGGAACCTCCACAGCCGTGTCTACGGCCGTGCCAAGCTTCAAGATAAACTCGAGATCCTCTTTTTTTTCCTTCTCCTCCGTCTCCAGGAACGCGTTGATGGCCTTTCAAAGAATCTCAGCGCTCACTGCCTGGAACAACCTGAGCACTTTGCCGACATCACGAGCGACAAGAGGCTTTAAGTCCATCCTATAATGGAGACTCATGATCATGTTCAATTCCACCCTCACACCCTTTTTAACCCTTTTCCATATCTTTCACCAGCTCTGTGAGTCGGCTAAGAGAGGCCGCCTCTGTTGGAAGCAGCGTAGAGGATATGTTTTCTTGTGGGGGATCAGCAGAAGGAGTGCCATCTCCTTTAGGTTTATCCGGAAACTTAATATTACCCAGCAGAGCGTCCATGCTTTGCACCATCCGGACAACTTCCATCAAATTCTCAGCAAGAGCTTGCAGTCCTTTTCAGACAGGGAGGAGAGTTGTTGCTGATCGCTTCATCAACGGGACAGACGCAGACACAACAAAGACGGCTGAAAGAGAAGTTAACAAACCATGGAGAACCGGCGGGCCAAGGTTCAAGAAGAGCTGGAATCCGAGCAGTAGTAGCAACTTCTGTATGCAAGGATATTAATAGCCATACAACAAGCAGCAGTCAATATGGCTGAATCCCCAGGCTGATCAGTAACCTCAGCTCAAGTGACTGCCTCTCATGCAGTGCGTCGATCTTGACAAAAAAGAAAAATGACCCTGGACGGCCGATGTGGTTCTCGTGCAGTTTGAACATCCAACATCTCGATCATGAGAGCACCGGAATTGATAAACCTTTAAGTCCGCTGCAGACCTTGCGTCTTTTACTTCCGCTCTGCAGGAAGCGAGAGCAAAGATGAAAGGGGGGCGTCTCGGTTCTGTCTTTGAATCCCCCTGCCAAGTCGTTTTGGAGGGAGTCTTTGAAAGGCTTCACCGGGTGCGCCTGCTTGACGCTCCTCCGGGTGAGCAGGAGAGAGGTGGGGGATTCGAAAAGAGAAGGAGAGCGGTGAGGAGGGAGAGAAGGAGAGAGGTGAGGAGGGAGAGAAGGAGAGAGCTGAGGAAGGAGAGAAGGAGAGACGTGAGGAAGGAGAGAAGGAGAGAGGTGAGAAAGGAGAGAAGGAGAGACGTGAGGAAGGAGAGAAGGAGAGAGTTGAGGAAGAAAAGAAGAAGAGACGTGAGGAAGGAGAGAAGGAGAGAGTTGAGGAAGGAGAGAAGGAGAGAGGTGAGGAAGGAGAGAAGGAGAGAGGTGAGGAAGGAAAGAAGGAAAGAGGTGAGGGAGATGATGGTCTCGCTGATGAGTCAGACGAGATGTCGGAGTCCGACTTTTCAGGTAGCGAGGAGGATTTTGAAGAGAATAAAGGCGGCGGTGTTGAAGAGAAGGAAGGGGGGGAGCCTCTTGCAGACCCTCATGTTGAGAAGAAGCAAGAGGACAAAGCGGGTACAGATGTGCCGGAGAGATCTATGTTCTCCTCTATTATTGTGGTGGCAAAGGAGGTCCGATTGTTGGTTAGGGGGGGGGCGAGGACTCCGAGTGGTGTGCGGACAAGGGGACAGACTCGCACACAAGGGCGAGTCCCCGACTATGCAGCTTTCCTTCGTCAATGCACCTCGGATCTGTTAGAACGAACGTCCTGGTTACATGAGCAGCAGTGAGATTGTGTGGAGACAAAAGCATAGGGCCAACCCTTATGCATTTGTGCACCGCCAATCATTGTTACCTTGCATGCGCGGTGTATATTCTCATCTAATTTGTTCTGGTCTCTGGTCGGTGCATGTGAGTCCATGCATTATTTTTGTGAAGGTTCAATTTGGAGACGTGGCGTGCATGCGACGCCATCAGTCCATGCGCATGCACGCGTCGCCGTGAGGACCGATCGATCCATCTACGCGTACCGTTTGATCTGTTGTGCAACTGTTGTGCATGTGTTGTTGGCGATCGACTTCATGCATTGTAATGAGTGCCTGAATGACACTTGTACATCAACAAATAGGAAAGGAGCGATTCAAGTAAGAAGTGGTAGATGTGCATTTCTCAAAGGGCCCATCGATGCATGACGAGCCGATTAGTCAATCGACTGTCAAGATCGATCGATCGACTTTCACTCTGCGTATTGATTCCTGGACCATCCTGCCTTGATCGATTGAGCCTCTTTATGGTACTACTCAGGTTAGTCCTTTCGATTGACAGACTTCTGTGTATGTATATGGACTTCGGACATCAGGTCATCAGGTCACAGCAGCATCCTTTGGCTTTCTGTTTCTAGTCTGTCTGCTAAGGACTAGCTCTTTGCTTTTGATTCCTATACTTCTCCATCGGTCTATCTCAACCATTCTCATTGTCTTATATCAGTACGTGTTAGACTGATTGGAAAGATGACAACTGTTTCTTCCATTTCAGTTCCCCTTTTCAAAGCCTTCGGTGTTGCACACTTTAAGAAGTGGAAAGGAAGCTTCCGCAGAGCAGTCCTTCTTCTTCAAGCAACCACTACAGAAGATGACCTGAAGAAAATGTACATGCAGTCAGCATTCAACGTAACTGCAAGTGCAACAAAAGGGGAGGAGAACATTGACCTTGTGTTCATGCAGCGAGTTGAGCGGGTCGTCCCCAACTGGACGGCGAATCAGAAGGCCCTCGATGAGATTCTCACAGACTTGGAGGCCTTGTACCTTGATGATATCAAGAAGCAGAGGGTCAATGCCTTGCGGGTCATCCATAACATCCGACAGCGATATGACGAGGACTCAAAGATCTTCTTTGACTGCTTCTTTGCTGCTATGGCAGCGTACGAGGCCACCCTCCCCGCTGGCCAGACCATGTCGGACTCCAACAAGTCCGTCTACCTGATGAACGCCCTCACTGACCAGAAGAAGGAGAAGGTCGCCATCCTGATGGATGACCGCGACACCTGGGCAGCGCTGCAGGATGCGATAAAGAGTCTCTTCCGAGTGGAGGCTCTCTCAGGCAAGACCAAGAACCCCGCCGTCATCGGCAATACTTCAGAATCTGACTTCTCTTCCATAGCCGGCCTCTCCATGAAATCCACCACCAAGCCGAACAAGTTGAAGTTCCCGGCTGACAGAGTTGAACAAGGAAAGAGGACGTGTTGCAACTGTGAATTCCATTTCGAAGCTCAGGTTTCGCACCGCTGCCCTGCACGAGGCAAGCAGTGCAACTCGTGTGGAAAGGGCGGCCATTTTGCATGCGTGTGCAGAAATACCAAAAGCGCAGACGCACTCGAAGATCATTATGTAGGTTCTTCTTCTACTCCCCCTGCCGAGGTGAAGAACAAAAAGAAGGTTACCTTCACGGACGACTACGGCACCTCAAAGGAGTGGATCTGCTAGATCGGGGGTGCGGCTCCGATTTGAAGATTGGTCTGTTCTCTGGTCTGTTTCTGTGGTTACTCTCCTCCCATCTATGAAAGGAGAGACTCGCTTTTCGGTCATCGGTTCTTTGGTCGCATGAGACTCAGTTTGTAATTGAGTACATACACGGTCGTTCGGTCTCTTTCTGTCTCTGTATCTTTGGTCATCGGTCACCGGTCAAGATTGGTCACACGGTCATTGGACATGCCTAATCTGATTCTATCTGATTTCTGGTCTGCTTGCTCTTATTTAGTTTCAGGCCATCCGTTTAAAAATTGATCGTTTCATCTCTTTCATAACGTTTCTTCTGACTTGCATTCCGTTTGTCTCCTCTCTTTGTAAATGAGTTTTCATTTGTTTTTCCCGCGTGCTTTCATTCTTGTCGTTTGCGTTTCTGCTGATCGAATCCCTAGAGCGTCAGCGCAAAGGGGGTGATCTGTTAGAACGAACGTCTTGGTTACATGAGCAGCAATGAGATTGTGTGGAGACAAAAGCATAGTGCCGACCCTTATATAGTTGTGCGCCGCCAATCATTGTCACCTTGCATGCGCGGTGCATATTCTCATCTAATTTATCCTGGTCTCTGGTCGGTGCATGTGAGTCCATGCATTATTTTTGTGAAGGTTCAATTTGGAGACGTGGCGTGCATGTGATGCCATCAGTCCGCGCGCATGCACGCGTCGCTGTGAGGACCGATCGATCCATCTACGCGTACCGTTTGATCTGTTGTGCAACTGTTGTGCATGTGTTGTTGGCGATCGACTTCATACATTGTAATGAGTACCTAGATGACACTTGTACATCAACAAATAGGAAAGGAGCGATTCAATTAAGAAGTGGTAGATGTGCATTTCTCAAAGGGCCCATCGATGCATGACGAGCCGATTAGTCAATCAACTGTCGAGATCGATCGATCGA
The DNA here is from genome assembly GCA_018398765.1 of Chromera velia. NCBI lineage: Eukaryota > Chromeraceae > Chromera > Chromera velia. Next base: position 18,997 of record JAHBMJ010005758.1, on the reverse strand, counting down.
CTTTCACTCTGCATATTGATTCCATCCTGCCTCGATCGATTGAGCCTCTTTATGGTACTACTCAGCTTAGTCCTTTCGATTGACAGATTTCTGTGTATGTGTATGGACTTCGGACATCAGGTCATCAGGTCATAGCATCATCTTTTGGCTTTCTGTTTCTAGTCTGTCTGCTAAGGACTAGCTCTTTGCTTTTGATTCCTATACTTCTCCGTCGGTCTATCTCGACCATCCTCATTGTCTTATAGGATCCGGATTCCGATGGTCATGAAAGTGACTGCGACTTCAGAAAACGATAATCAATCGCATATCAATCGCATATCAATCGCACATTTGCTTTATATACAGACATATGTCAAACGCAGCCGAGAGATGATAAGGAGGGGGGGTCAAATGGGTTGAGACGTCTCCAAGTCCAGAGGAGAAAAGACTTTGTGCTTCTAATGCTCCCTGCCTTTTCCCTCTTTTCTCTGTCAGATCTGTGATTTGATTAATTAATATTATATTTGACAATGCCGAACAATGTTTCATGGTGTGTACATTCATGAATAATCATTTTAATATAGTTTGATTCATTTTTGTTACTACTCATTTAGATATATTGAGGGTTATTGAATCTAATATTGAATAATAGTTCAATTGATGATCTAGTTAATGATGTATGTACAGTTTTTCTTTTTATTACCTGACTTAATAGTCATTTTGTTCTCAAAACGCCTTAACCGGCTTATATAGAATAGGATGGGATTTATGTTTTGGGCCACCCCGCGGTCCACTGCCGGGCCTCAACTTGCACCTTGAGAGGCATGGTTATCGCCGCGGGGCGGCAAACGGTCAGAAGTAGGCTAGAACCGCAGCGCTAGCGCCGCGGAAAGCTTGGGCAGGCACCGCGGCGCAGCCGCGGTGCCAGCTGGCAAGCACTGCGACGCAGCCGCGGTGCTCACCAAGGCTGCTCTAGAAACACTGCAAAAAGCGAAGCGGGGGGTACTTACAAAACATTCTACCCTGCACGCTGATGCGCACTGCATAGCCCCGGAAAGCGAAGCGGGGGGCACTTATACCAAACTTTAATTCCCCAGAGTTTGGTTAAAAAAAAGGCCCTGGAAAGCTCTGCTCCTCATTGGCTCAGAAAAGTATCAAAAATTAACCACCTACCCTCGTTTGATCCGCTATCACTTTCTGCCAGTACGTCGAAAGTAGGCAGGCGGTTTTAGCATCGTTTTATAGTCAGTACTGCCAAACAATACGTGTCACACTCTTCCAGCATACGTGTCAAGGAAGAAGGAAGAGGGATCGTCTGGTCATTGTTCTTTTGAAAAACTTTGAGAAGTCGTTGAGTTGCCCTCTTTCGGGACCACAAGAAGAGTGCCGTCTCCACCGGCTATCGATGATCGATCTCCATCCCTCTCCTCTCGATTCGCTCCAAGACTTTCAACACTGTCAGCTGTACACCAACATCGGATGAGACGTCGAAGCAATACACAGCTATCTGCGACTGTTTGTGTGTCTTCATAGATTCTTAGAAAGTCGTTAAGCGCTTGAGCTGTTCCCGCTCTGTGTTTGCAGCATTCAGTATCGACTGGGACTTAAGGCGTACATGTAGCTGTCCTTGAATGTCCTGCGTATGCGTCGGCCTGGTATTTCTGTCTGTTTCTTTTCTGCCTCCGTCTATTCAGTTTGTTGCTGCATGCCCGTCTCTGTCAGGAATTAACGTCTCTTTGTGAAAAAATGCGGACTGCGTCTTCTTCCAGCCTGGATTGGACCAGTCACAATCAATCACGCTCACAATTTTTGCTGAAAAGACTCTCCTCGCTCACTTACTCACTCGTTTACGCGCTCTCTTCCTCAATCCCTTCCTCCATCGCTTCATCCTTGCCTTCTTCCCCTGACTTACTGACTCACTCACTTCTTTGCTCATCCACTCACCCCCTCACTCTTTTCTGCCGACCCTCCTCACCTGCCTCCTTCCCTGCTTGCTTTCATCCCAGCTTCTTTCCCTCCCTCCCTCTGCTCCTTTGCTCACTCGTTCAGTCGCTCACTCACTCATTCACTCACTCACTCAGTCACTTACACACCAACCCGCTCGCTCACTCACATAGACACCAAGCGACATCCACTCACTCAATGCCTCTTTCACTAGCTGACTCGCTTGCTGACAGACTTCCTCACTCTTTCTTTCTTGCTTAATGTCTTTTGTTCTCCCTTTCTTTTTTTTTTTTTCTTTCCTCCCTTTTTTTATTCTTTGTGCTTTCGTGCTTCCGTCCTTCTTTCCTCTCTTCTTTGTTTCTACACTTTCTTTCTTCCCTTCTTTCTGTCTTCAATCCCTATTTTATTTCTTCATTCTTCCACTTTCCGCCTGCCTCGTCTCTTTCTACATATTTTTCTGCTATTTCTTTTTTCCATCCTTTCTCTAGTTTTTGTTTGCTTACTTGTTTGCTTTGTACTTGTTTATCTACCTGCTTCTTTCCTACTGAGACTTTCTTTCCTTGATTCCTTCTTTCCTCCCTGCTTAAAGTTTATTCCTTCCGGTTCCCAACCTTCCTCCCTCCCTCCTTCCCTCCCTCCGTTCGTCTCTTCCATCTTCGTCCCTTCCCCCCTTTCCTCCTTTCTTCCATCCTTCCTTCCTTCCTTGGAAGTTCATCCCTCCTTTCTTCTCGATCACCCTCCCTGCCTCCCTGCCAGGACCTGCCTCCATCGCGCCCCCTCCTTCCTCGCTCCCTTGCTTGCTTCATGCTTCCTTCCCTACTTCCTAGCCTTCCTCCCTCATGAGTCATGATCTAGCCCATGATGATGGGTCTCAAACTAGGTCTCAAATTCCGTCCCTCTACCTCTCCTTATTTTGCTCCCACTTTTTTGCAAAGATGTTGCAAAGTGGGGCTTGAAACGGCACCTACTGTCGCAGCCGGTGGCAGCTTATTGCGCCTTGATTAATTAGCCCTGAAGTCGCATGAAGAACATTCAATAATCTTTAATTGAAGCTACAGGAAATTCATAAAAAAATTAAGTGAATTATGGGTCAAAAACTCAAAATTAAATAAACCATCGTCAAAAAAAAAAAATTTAAAAAAATTATGTTGAAAGAAGGATTATTCGAGAGATTGTTTGACCACTGTGACATTTTATATTAAAATGATATTAAAAGAAAATCAATTCTCTTATCAGATGTTTAAATATTTTTAAAGATGCATAACATAGCATTGTGAAAAACCCATACAGAAGTATTCTTAAATATACGAGTCTACAAAAAGCCTGTCTAAGCCTCACTAAAGTTTATACTCATATAAAAAACAAGTTGTCGGTGGCTTTTGTCAAGCGTCAAAATATTTGGGCAGCTTCTGCCATTATATATCATTAATTCAAATCTGAATGAATCAGAATGTTTATGGTACGCCTAGGGTGAAACCACCATGACTCTGAAAAATGAAACAGGGGGCACTAAATTATGAAACAACTAGACCAAACAATTCTCGCGACTGTGAGCGTACCTTTCCGCAGCTTCAACCATACAGCCATATAGCATATATCTAGTATGTACAAATAGTGTGCGTCAAGCAATTGTCATTTTTCTTGCTTTGCGGGGCTGTTTGCAAGCTTGCTTGCATCAGATATCAAACAATCCCTCGAGCCCACGATGTATGGAGCTTTTATCAAAAAAAGGCCCCGGAAAAAACTGTCGCCTTGGGCTAAAATTAAAAGCGCCGACCGATTCCTGAAGTGCCCCGATGCGAGTGCATCAAATCATTAATTGCATGATGTGTCTTGAACTGCCTGGCGGTGCCAGGACGACTTGAGTCAGATGGCGACGTCAGCGCGGGCTCAAGCATTCCATATGCACCGATGCGACGCGGGCCTTCTTGCAGGTGTTTGAGTGCCGGGGTCTTGGTTCTTATGTGTTGTGACTGCCTTGCAGATAAATTGGCTTTAGGACATAGATGTTGTCTTGTAGCTGCTGTCCTGTAGCTTGAATTCGTCTTGTTGTATGAATTCAGTCTATTTGCATGTCATATTTAATTCTCTGTCAAGTACGGGGATGAAAATGACTGTTCTGGAGAGAGATGGGATTAGAGGGAATGAGAGGCGGATGAGGTTGATATGGTGATTGCTCAGCTCGAGGGTCTGAAACTCGAAAACACACCTTCTGTGGAGGAGTCAAATACGTGCCAGATCGATGCCAACTTAATGATCAGTCTCTGTCCGTCTCGTTTTTTGCTTTCCAAACGCTGCGGGCACAGTCAGGAGACTGTGAAAGGGAGTGTCAGAGACTCCTTACGTCCCGTGTCAGCTGAATAGACTGCTTCGTTTACATCCTGCTCTAGGTCCTGCTTGGTGACTTGTGTTTTGCTGGCTGTGAGTCTGGTATTCTTACCTCACCGAGACCGTCGTTCTCCCAGTCATGACCATCCTTTCTACCGAGATCGTTTCCGCCGTCACCACCTACTTTTCTGAGGACTTTTCTGAGACCACCACTGCTGAGGAGATCTTCCAGACCTATGAGATCTCCTCCATGACTGAGACTTCTCTTCATCTTTAGCTTCATCTCCACTGACTTCACCGTCCGCTTTGTTGAGTACTCCACCGCCCGAGGCCGTGACTGAGACCAAGATCATCTCCACACCGTCCCGATGACCGAGACCATCTCCATGATTCCCACCTACACCACCGAGACTGTGATGAAGATCGCCCACCCTGAGACCGTTGGCACTTCCAACCAACTCTCTACCATGACGTCTTCTTAGCCCAGCTACTGCACTGAGACCATCTTTGAGACCGTTGTCCCCACCAACACCTACCACATTGAGTCCTCCACCACCGACTCCTACCCTACTGGCATTGCAGACTCTGGCTCTTCATATACCACGTTAGAGTTTTTGTGAGTCTTTCTTAAGACTACTACATCCTGGAGGCTTACCGAGATGATTCGTGTTGACAATGTGGTACTGTTTCTGTTCAAAAGAACATGGAGCCACCAAGACTGCCGTCTACGACCAGATTGCAATTGAAATGGCCAGTCGATTGTTCACGTCTTCTCTTGTTCAGCGTAGACAGAGGCAGAAAGGCTGATACATGGTGCTAGGGCAATAGAGCACGGTTAGCTAGACAGATCATACATATGGACAAGACATAAAATCGTCGAGAGTTCTCTTTGAGAGTGCGACACTGAGTGTGTTTGATTAGAAGGGATTGAGATGTGTTTTGGGACTGGTGATGCTTGCTTTTTTAGACTGGAAGTCATACCGCAAGGAGGGTCCCTGTGTAAGTCAGAGCAACAAATTGGGGTAGAGAGACAGAGATCAAAGCGATCAAAGCGATCAAAAGCGTGGATGAATACGCTGATATATGTAATTGAGCCGTGTTTGGTGGATTCGAACATGTGCGCCACCCGCGGCAAACGAAGGGTTGGGTGTGGGGTTGCTCTTCATAATGAAAAGCTAGGAAGGGAATTTTTCAAAGTGTTGACAGTCACTGTGGCAGAATACAGATCATGATCAGACGATCGAGCAATCAAAGTGAAGCCACTTGAAGAGTGGAGTTTTGATAAGGTATGGGAGGGATGAAAAGTGGGGTCCCAGGAGCACCAACTCTGAGGGAAATGTATGGGGAGGGGATGACATTTCAAGAGAAGGACCAAATGAGAAGAAGAAACGGTGATATTTGATGAGTTAGGCGGTGTGTAGCGCTCTTTGTTTCCTCCCTTTTCCACTTCTATACAGCAACTGCGTATAAAGTTGCTTTTCCGGTCGGTAACAGGTCTAGTCTACCGGCAATTGCCGGTAACAGGTCTAGTCTACCGGCAATTGCCGGTAACCGGTAATGGCCTCAGTCTGCCTTCCTTTTACCGATAAAAAAATAATAAAAATTAGGGTCAAAAAAAAAAATTTCGCCTGCAGCGCCAACCTTCAAAAACATGTTTTTAAGTGTTTATTAGCATTTGAAAAGCCTATTCACACACAAAAAAAATAAAAAAAATATTTAAAAAATATAAATTTTCGTATGTTGCTGTCGTCAGAGTTTCTCTAAAGTGCTCTGGCCCACTTTTTTTTTAGTCCAGCCTATCATACTCGCTCTCCCTCTCTTTGTCTACTCACACACAAACCTAATTGCCTTTCGTTTACATACTTGCCCTCCCTGTCTCTACAAACGCCCAACCGCCTTTCGTTCATATACTCGCTTTCCTTGTTTCTGTTCGCTTATTTACTTATGATGCTTTCATGCCTGCTTGCTTGCAGATGGCAAATCTCCACCCCCCTGGGTCTCTGGAGTCAGAGGCCCTTCCAAGCCTCAGACATCAGCTTTTAGTGGCGGGTCTTTCTTTGGACGCTGGAGCACTAGATTGGGGGGACCGCCCAAACTTTGAGGTGGACTCTTTTTGTTGTTGGAATCGCGTGGGTGCATCTGTATGGGCCAGCTGTGCTCATTACGGCCAGCGGTTCTCTGTCTTTGGGCGCCAAGTACAAGATGGGACCCATCGCTTCGACCTGCATTATCTTCAAGCATACTGGCCACATAGCTATCCCTACAGATGACATATTAACTTTTTGAATTGGCCTTAAGTCTAGCCTTAAGTGATTAATTGATTGACCTATAACCTAGGACTTAGGTTATTGAAAAGTGTTAGTGACTGTTAAAATTCTGCTAAGTCTTTGCCAACTGCCAGCAAACTCTGCCGGTAATTACCGGTTACCGGTAATGAAGCTTGTCTACCGCCGAAAAAATCGGCAACTCTGAACTGCCTACGTATTCCTCTGCTTACGCTGATCAACTCAAAGTTGACAAGAGCGCCGTGTTGAACATGGGAACAAGAAGATCAAGCTATGTGAGAAAAACGTGTACACTACTGTTGGAGATGCCTCTGGAGAAAGGAAAACTCTTAGAACAGCTAGACGTGAAGATTTTGAAGACGTGGAAGAGCTGAGAGGGGCATAAAACCTTACATTGGGAAACTTGCGACCGTCAGGTGACGGACTCTGCCATGGGGTGGAGAAGGTTGACCGTGTGTAACCATGCAGAAGCCGACGTCCCTACAACAGGTCCTACGGAGACAGGCCTGGCGGGTTGGCGTCGCCGGTGAGGCAGCGGTGACTGATCACACCTCTTTTTTGGGTCTCTTCAGCGCAAACGGAAGTTTATAGAAGAAATTGAGGGGAGAGTTTGCTCTGGAGAGATTCTTGCTTGCTGGAAAGATTCTTCATGGAAGAGGGGGGCATGTGTCCTGGACTGCCTGGCGGCGCCAGGACAACTCAAGTCAGATGGTGACGCCAGCGTGGGCTCAAGCATTCCACACGCACCGATACGGCACAGGCCTTCTTGCAGGTGTTTGAGTGTCGGGGTCTTAGTTCTTACGCGCTGTGACTGCCTTGTAGATGAATTGGCTTTAGGACATGGATGTTGTCTTGTAGCTGCTGTCCTGTAGCTTAAGTTTGTCCTGTCGTATGAATTCAGTCTATTTACATGTCACGTTTAATTCTCTGTCAAGTATGGAGATAAAAATGACTGTTCTGGAGAGAGATGGGATTAGAGGGAATGAGAGGCAGATGAGGTTGATATATAATGTGCGTGCGTCAGATGCTAGCGTCAGATGAAGGCAAAATATATGCATGCTTTCCGGGGCCGTTCGCATGCTTGCGTGCATCAGATGTCGAACTCTGCGCACTGACGCTGCTCGCATGTATGCATGCAGTCGCCAAAAAAAAAAGCCCCGGAAAGTTGGGGGGGCACTTATCCGTTGCGGTGTACGAAGAAGGATGGATTTCGCACTTTCCGGGGTCGTTCGCACGCTTGCGTGCATCATATACAAAGAAAGCGCATACACCACGCGGCCTGCCCGTGCGCGCATTACACGCGGTGAGCAAAAGACTCTGAGGCACGATCAAAGAAATCGATCGCGATCGATCAATCGATCGAATGTTACAACAATTTTTTCACTAGAGATACTAGGGTACCTCCCTGGCGCTACCTACTTTTTTATCAGAGTTCCAATCAAAAAGCACCGAAATCTGCCCGGTGGGCTATTGGTACCCACTAAAATCCCCTCTCGAACACCTTCGGCACCCACCGAAATCCGCCACCATGCAGGCGCCTTCGGCGCCAAAAGTTGCCCCTGTCGGCTTTCGGCCTACCGAAATCTGCCCAGCCTGCCAATCGGAAGTTAGCCACCGCCAGGGGGGTAACCAGGGATCATCAATGGAAATATTCTTTTAGCCGCATATATATATATTTTTTATTAGAGAATGTCAGAGATATAGTCAGAGTTTAGTGATCAGATTTGATTTAATTTGATTTGAAGTAGCCTAAGGGCTTAACCTCAAATGAAATCTTAGGCCTGAGAAACTTTAGCATGATAAGGCCTATCAAATCCTATCAAATCTACCTCAAATCTAACCCTTTAACCTCAAATCTCTAAGATAACTCAAGTCTTAAGTTAAGACGACTCTCTAGGATAACGCTAAGATAAAAACTTATGTAAGTTCTTAGCTTTGACAATAGCTCATTAATTTTGAGAGTCTTTATTTAGCTTTTAGTCTAGTTTTTAGTGATTTTCTTGTCTCTAGGGCTTTCTAAGATTTGCTAGTGGTGTCGACTGTGCCCTGTCGTCTTCAGTACTGTCGAGAGTGACCTCTAGACTTCAACCTCAAATCTACTTCAAATCTGGTCAGATTTGAGCTTGAAACTTAAATCAAATTAAATCAAATCAAATCCTATCAAATCAAATCTGGTCACTATCAGAGCTCAGTGCTCCTGACATTTAAATGCGGGACTTCCTCTGGTTTTGGATCATCGATCGAAAGTCCTCTGTCTTACTTACTTACTTAATTGTGGTTAAGCCTAACTTAAAGGTCTCCAAAACTAGAGAGAAATGACAACCCATGCATGTAGTTGTAAACAAAAGGAGCAAACCGCCGCAGCTTAGCGTCTATTCACAAACTTAGCGTCTATTTATTTTCCCTAATTTTCTGGCTAGCATTTCCTCCCCCCTTTCTATAGATCAACGAAGCCGGCTGTCCTAGTGGAGACTTTCCGTCTTGCTGTTGATTTATGAATTAGTAGATATGCCTGTGTTTCTACGGGACGGCTGGGAGGCTGTTTTGTACAGTCTTGTGTGAGGTTGTGGTCGTAGAGAACAAAAAAAATTTCTCTGTACAGACTAGTACAGACAAAAGCAACATCTGAGACGGAAGTTCCATCTAGTTCCATTCGTCTTTTCTTTTAGCCTGTTGCAATCCGTTTTTGAGCACGACTAAGCAGGACAGTCTAAAAAACAGTTTCGAGAGGCTCGCTAAATTTTACGCTAATGACATTACATTTTTTTTTTTCTAATGAAAACTTTTGTTTGAGTGTTGCATAAGTGTTAGTCATGTGTTACACTTCTACGCGCAACTCTTCTCAAGTGTTGTTGAGGTTAGTTGAGCTTCAAAAAGTAAAAAAGAAAAAAAAAGATATTCTTTGATCGAACGCTTGTATATTTTTTTTCTGTTTTTTTTTTCTTTAGCCGACACCTAGTTTTGAGCGGCATTTTTTTTAAGTAGTGATTTTCTGACATCGTTTTTCTTCGTTTTTGTACAAGATTTTTAATTACTAGCATAATTGTTTAGTGAACTTTTGAGCGGCACAATACCTAGCATAATACTTCAAAGTAGGATTTTTGAGCAGCGTTCAGTTTCAAGTAGCCTAGAGTGTCAAGGAGGTTGGCCTCCTACCGTAATCTATATATAAGCCCCAATTAATGCTAATTCTAAACTTTCTAGTGCCAATTAATTCTGTCTTTCTCAAATATAGAGTTTTCCCTCAATTTCATAATTTTAATTGATTGATTGATTGATTGATCAATAGATAGATTGATTGATATTATAATTAAAAAACAGCTTTATCAACTTGAAATTCCTTTCTCCATCCCACTCTCTTAAATTTGATCCCTATTAAACAAAAAAAAAGACTACATATAATAATTAAGGCTGAAAAAAGGTGCATAAGGTGCTGGTGCTGGTGCAAAAACAAGTTTGCACCTTAAATCAGGTGCAAAACAGGTGCAAAATAAGGTGTACCGTTTACTCTATGAAAGCTAGGTTTCCAGGGTTGATTTCTAGTGTTCCTAACGGCCAAAAGGCGCCTTAGTCAAGACCTAAAAGCTTTTTATGATATAGATTTGCTACACTGATTTTTACTATGCGAAACAACTTAAAATGTCACTAGAAATATTAGTGAAAATGCGATAAAAGGCAAAAATAAAAAATAAAACAATTAAAGACTATATGTCTCTGACTGTTTCATGACTTTGGTCTCTTTCTGGGTCTCTTTTCTCAATTTAAGCAACGTTTTTCACCTGTCCAATGTTTAAATATGTTTGACGCCGTTTGCGTGCTGCACTGTAGTCCAGTTCTGTCCCTATGGTCCATAAAACCTTTAAACTGCATGATGCCCCTTTGGAGCAAACTCATGAAAAAAGCAACCACAAATGGTACGTTTTCATGAAAATAAAAAAGAAGAAAAAATGAAATAAAAAAAGGTTTTTTTGGATTTCTTCTCTGAGCAAGGGCAAGCGAGGGCCTGATCTCAAGGCTCATGGCCCAGCCCCGTCATACCCTAGCTCTCTTCTTCACTCACTCCCTAGCTCACCCCCCCCCCCC
>JAHBMJ010005757.1:136501-148549 GCA_018398765.1 Chromera velia | reverse complement strand
GGGTCCGAAGAGTCTCCTTCTCACTCCGCCCGCCGGGGCCGCAGCTGCAACGGTTTCGGACTCGGTGGCCTCGGGGTTGGCGTTAGCATTGGCGGCTGCTTCTTGGGCCTCTGCTGCGGCAGTGACCTGAGCAGCCTGGGCGGGGTTTAGCTCGGTCAGATTCCAGATCACGGCGGTCATGTCCTCCCTGCCGTCATCAAACTCGAGGGACATGTAGGCGGCCAGGGTGCCGTTAGGCCTTGCCGTCTCCCAGCAGGCGAAGGTGGTGCTCTCATTCCTCACATGTACGAGCATGCCCATGAGGATTTGGTCGATTGTGAACCTGGAGGCGTCGATGTCTGTGGACATGGTCTCACACTCTGCTGGGTCCGTCTCCACGACCTTGTCCCAGAACCAGGGGTGATCAACGTTCTCGAGCCAGACGGACATGACCTGACCGTTGATCACATCAGAGGCAACGGGGCACACACCGGGCACTGCGAAGTCGAAGGTGTAGTTGCCAAAGCCCATGGAGGACCATCCAGCGACAGAACGACCTGCATTGGAGAAACGGAGACGGAAGACGAAGAAGAAATCATGAAGAGAAGTCAATTAGGAGTTTCTTTTAGACGCACAGATGGGCTTGGTTGAGTGTGTGCAGGAGAGTAAGGGTGCGAAGCAGCGGCAAAGGTAGAGGCTCCAGGAAGGAGGCAAAAGCGGCAGTCAGAGACAGAGTGGCCGAGAAAGTTTTGGGACAGAGACGAAAAGGAGACTGCAGTGTAATTCCGAACGAAAGGAATCACTGTCGACTGACCAACTTTACCGAGCATGAGATAGCGGTTGGTTCCCTCAGTCAGATTGAGGCACCGGGGGATGTCAGCTGTCTCCTGAGCAGCCCCAAGGGCGACAAGCCCGAAAGCAAGAAGAGCCTTCAACATATTCTAACTTCTGAAACAATCGACAAATATTAAAAAAGAAAGTCAGAGGGAAAGGCGGTCAGAGCCTGCTCGAAATATCAACGATCTGATTTTGCTGCAAGTGTGTAGGTGGGTCCGGGAGTATTTGGCAGACAGGTATTAATATATTAATGTATATAAGACCCTACATGTTATAGAGTGAAACCGAAAATGTGTCAGTCTGGATCATGACGCAGCCTTGAAGACTCTTGAAAGACTCGCGAATTAATTCTGTTGCGACCAGACATAAGATGCCCCGCAAAGTGGGCTTGAGAGGCACGAAACGCGACCTCGTAAACCGTGAAAAATGCACTCGCACGGAGCGGTGGCTGCGGTGCATTGTCGGAGTTCCGAGCTCGGATGGCCCATACATCCACGAGCGTAAAATTGCCTGCATGCCGCCGCGCGGCTGCACTGCTGCAGCACTGCAACAGTTAATCAGCAACAGTTAATCCGCAACAGCTAATTAATCCCGGCCAATGAAACAGTAAAGAAACACAACAATCTGCTGCAGTTGCACATTCATACTTCATCGGATCACCGATCGGCTGCTGCTCCAGATCTGATCGCAACTGTATCTCAAGCTCTTGTGATTCTCATATTATTGAACTCCGTACAGAATGTCAAGCACACGTGTGAAATCGCCGGCTACAGATGTGCCGACAGAAAGCGAAATCTCAACTTTTGCCGGTATCATTCTTGGCGTCCTTGTTCGCTCAGGTTCAGAAATACAGCCGAATGAAGAGTGTATTCGACTGCTCGAGGAAGCCCGGAAGAACATCAAGTTCATTGGTGACCCTGAATCGGGTCCAGTATGGGAGTTCTCTAAGCTGGAAGAGTGGATGAGACAGAGCTACGACAACTGGCAGAAAGTTATGAGTGTCAAGGTGCGAGATAGGCCGTTGCTTTACCACATGCTTTTCAAGAATACGGAAGACGATCACGACAGTCGAGCACAGGTAGTAGTGAGCTTGCTGCGAAAGCAAGAGGGTTTCCGCAAAGTCCATCTGATGGACGGTCATGGTCGCTTTCTGCATGCCCTCTTGAAGCGAGTGCAGGAGTGTGGTTTACCTTTGACTGACCTTCGCATTCGATTGTGCGATGTCGTACCGGAAGTAGACCAGTGGCACCGTACCTTCTTGCCTTACTGCGTGACCAGCGAGCATGCAAACATCCTCCACGTCTGTTGTGACGACTGTGGTGTGTGCGACCGATGCGGTCAAGGTGTAGAGCCTTGCAGCGAGAAGGCGAGCAAAAACGGCGTGTGCAAAGGGATGACTCCCGACGATACGCTCGTCTATCTGAACTTCCAGTCGATTCGCGTAAAGGACAGAGGGACCGTCATCAGTTTTGTGAAGCACCTAGCGCGCAAGGGGCACAAGGTTCTTCTCTCTATGGTTGTCAGGGGTGCCGGGGAAGGAAAGGGGGGTGGGAGTGGGGCTCCGTTCGTCTTCAGAGACCCTTCGAATCCGCACATTGAAGTTCACTTCAGGGCTGAATGGAACCTAGCAGACCAGGGAAAAATAAAAAAGAGGATGACAGACGGGGCTTCAGGAGTGCCGGGGGGGGCCGAGGCTGTGAACCGGTGGCTCGCAGGTGCCAGGAGGGAAGGGGCTGAAGATCTTTGAAATGACTGAAAGACGGGGTGGAGGAGTGGAAGCGCCGTACAAAGTGGTCACTCCCCTCAAGGCCGCGAATGGATCTGCAGCCGAAATGCTCAGGCAGTTAGTCGTGGTCCTGCTGGAGGAGGAGGGAGTCGAGGTGCGCAAAGTGAGCGTGCGACCTGCACAAGACCTGTTTGTCACCTGGCTTGGGGCAAAAGAAACTGATCAGATCTGGCAACACTTTCAAAGGTGCGTCTGTATTTGTACATCACTGGTAGCTTCACGCTTGATTGTGCATGCATATCTTCTTGTTGCTTCTCTCCCTCTGGTCGTGTGAGTGCGTTCGCCTGTGCATTTGTGCGTATATGTGGAGGACTGTGTTTTGATGTGGGGTCGGTTGTCGCCTCTCTCTGTTCTGAGACTGTCTCTTGATCAGTCCGCCGCCTTCGTTCCCGTTTCACCCCGCGCATTCCTAGCTTGATCATCATTTGGCTGTACGCATTGTCGGTTTATTTCTTTCTTGTTTGGCGTCTCTGCATCGGCAGACGTGTGTAAGGTGGAGCGAAGGCCCGATCATCTTTTTCCTGCATGGTCCATGTACCCCTGAGAAGAATTGCCACCGGTGTTCGAGCAAGAATGGAACTGAAAATTCAATATTCCCCTGCACGTGTGCTTGCAGCGTCTGCGACGGGACCTACGATCCCATGCACCCTCCAGTGAACCCTCCTCCTCTTCCTGCCCCTCCTCCCGCTCCTCAAGTCGCTGACGGCGCAGGCAAATAAGGAAAGCCGTGTCCGAATACGGCAAAGTACGACCATGCTTACATTGATGGCAGGAAAGTCTGCGGTCAACACAAAAATGCAAAGGCTGCTCAACCTGCTGGGTAGTGGGACAAAGGATGTTGAAGAGAAGTCGATCGAAGACAGGCATGCAGTCGGCCATGTACCGCCGCTGCATTCGAAAGACGACCCGAAATTGAACGACAATCAATCAAGGCAGGGAGTACATTTTGTTACCCATCCCTGAGGGGGCAGTTTGGATGCCTTGTTTTGTTTGCGTTGACTGATGGTTTCTCCCTGTTTCTCCTACAGTGTGTGGGGTTTGGTGGAGGGGTCTGGTTTGATTGGGGTGTTCGTGAGATTTGCGGTTCTTAGACAATAAAAAGTCCAACCGGGATCATTCTGGAAGCACGGTTGTCTTCTTATAAGAAGCTTAATTCTTTTCTTTTCTGCCCTGCATGTGTCTACTTGCTCGCTTTGAAATTCGTGTCTCCCTCTTTTCTTCTCCATGATTCTATCGAATTCTGTGCGTGCTGCACTCTTCTTTCCAAAAGCCCGAGTTCATCCATGGCGCAGTAGGAAGACAGACAGTTTTCAAGTGTACGGGTGGGATAAAAGTGTAATAGACGTGTAGTGTGTCAATTCTATGAGGCGAACTCCTATCCACACAGAAACACAGAAGTGGCTCGCAGAGAACTGCTCCATTCACTTTTGGGTGTCATTGTGACACATCGTTCAGAATTGACGGTCTATAGAACGGTGAACATAGGTAGGAACATAGCGTGACGAAGTCTGCAGACTTGGAGCGTTTGTTGCTAATATGGTGTGACATTTTGATATGATTGATTTTCGATCACTTTTTATGACTCGGCCATCATATTGGAACTAGTATGGAAGCACACTTTTCTTAAGCCCTATTAAAATATTGCCCCATTTTACCTTCAAGTTATAATATTCGTTTTTGTTTACATTATTTCTAGCATGATTCAAGTTTATAATTTAGTGAATTTTAGTCTATAATAAATACTTTTAAATTAGAGTGAAAGAGTCAGAAAGACCGTGCAGGTAGCTAGGATTTTATGGAATTTTATGCTATAGGATTGTTTTGGATTTTAGCTAGGATTTCACCGAATTTTAGGGGATTTTAACTAGGAATCTAGCAAAGACTGAAATCTAGACAGTAACGCCATATCGTAAACATATTTATAATTTTTTATTTTGAGAATATAGTGACATTATATGTAAGTGTGTATTTTGTGATTACACTGTGGTATAAAGGTGAGGAACAACCACTTAGCAGTATTTGGAAGTGCTTGTTAGACAGTGTTAGCACAACCCAGCCCGCTGCATGTTAGGAAAAAGTGCTGCCTAGCCTCTGCCGAGTCATTCAACAGCGAGAAGATTTGAGGCCTGCCGCAGTTTTCCGCTCCAGCAATCAGGATCTGCCGCTGTGTCTACCACCCCCGTCTTTTCCCGTTCCGAGACCCCTTCTCAAAAAGACCCCCAAACTAGGCTTATGCTACCAAATGGCTGGGGAAGGCGCGCATCGACTCTGTCTGTCTGCACGCACCCTCAACTGAAATCCTAAGCAGCCATGCGGACCCGCGACTGGAAACTAATTCAGCCTCCCACTACGAGCTACCCCCAGCCTTCCCACTTCGATCCGGATTTTGCTGGAGCAACGGCGGTCGTTTCAACAGTCGGCTTTAAAGGCTGCATTGACGGCACAAGTTTGACTGTCAGTGCCGTCTCCGCCTTCTGCAGCACCTGGTCCGCCTTTTCGTCTCCCGAGAAGATCGAAGGACTAAAAGGGGAGATCCACTTGCCCTCCTCGTCATCCCTCGCGACTGTCCCCTCCTCACGACTCACCTCCTCAATCGCAGCAGCCCCCACTGCCGCAAACGCCGCCCCTTCCCACGCCATGTACCGTCTCTCCCGAGGTGCGATGATCTTGATGGTCATGGAGTCCGGGGCCAGGGAGGCGATCTCTCTCTGTAGCCTCTCCGGGATGCCGTTGAACATCGTGGCCTCTGCAGCTCCCCCTGTGACGACAATGGACCCGTACAGGTCCTTCCGAATGTCCACGTCGCACTTCATGATCGAGTTGTACGTCGTTGTGTGGATACCGTCCTGCTCCAACCCGATGAAGGAGGGCTTGAAGAGAACCTCCGGGCAGCGGCTGCGTGCGTCAATTAAGCGATCGACACAAGGGGGAAATGAGGATTCCGGGAATCGCAACAAAATCAGACAAGACTCCCTCCCTTTTTGTTCTCTTCCACACATGCACCTTAAAACATACACTTCAACTTGCACGAATGTACATTTAATTACAGACATACGCACATGCACACCCCACACAGGCACGGGAACAGGCAGAGAGAGAGGAAGGATGAAGAAGGGAAAACACCAACAGACGACAAATGAATGAGGGCGAATGGCCAGTAGTCTCTCTTTCTCTTTTTCTTCGTAAAAGCATGGAGAGGAAACACAAATTGTACCGCTCACACCAAAAACAAAGACCAACGGTGCCCGCTGTCGCAAAACCCGGCATACACAGACACATTCACACATATTCACACACACACACACACACACACACGGGGAGCGAGAGAGAGAGAGAGAGAGAGACTGAGAGAGAGACTGAGAGAGAGACTGAGAGAGAGGGAGAGGGAGAGGGCGAGGGAGAGGGAGAGGGAGGGAGGGGAGGGAGAGAGAGAGAGAGAGAGAGAGAGAGAGAGACTGACTGACTGACAATCTCTCTGCTCCCACAGTGATCACCTGTCCGTCTGGCAGTTCGTATTTCTGCTCGATGTCCGCCCCCTTCTCTGCCTTCTCCAACTCGTCCTCATAGTCCAACGCCACGTACGTGAGTTTCTGCTTGATGTCTCTGAGGATCTCCCTCGCCTGCACCTCCTCCTCCTCTCCGTTCTCGTCCTTGTGGGAAGACCCCACACCGTACTTGCCCAGTTGAGAGTGGAGGCTCTTGGAAAGAAAGTCCAGGACAGACGAGACACCCAGGGGAGAGCGCTGGGCAGCCTCGGTGATGGGAATGCCCTCGTAAATCGGCACTACCTGTGGAGAGACAGAGCGAGAGGGCACCGGGAGGGCAAGCGGGTCCGGGGAGGGAGGCAAGTTGTGGAGGGAAATTTTTGTGTTTGCATGCATGGCTCGATGTTCCCTCTCCTCTTAATTCTGCAGGACTGCCGGCCGATCGACAAAGATGCTTGCTGGCAGAGATGCAAGGGCGGGCGGAGAGACGGAAATAAGGCTGGAGGAGAGAACAGAGAGACAGAGACAGAGAGAAATACACACAAACACGCTCAGACGCTCAGACACACAAAAAGACAGACTATATGGTTTCTTTCCCTCCTTTTTTTCATGAACACAACAGACAAAAACAAAGAAAGAAAGAAAGAAAGAAAGAAAGAAAGCAACAAACAGATAGACAGACAGACCATTGAGTGATCCTCCTTAAGCGAGAAGACAATCCCGGTGGTCCTTCCGGCTGCGTACAGAGAAGCGACCTGTGGCGCACTCACAAGAAGGACAAGGCCAGCCAGAGATACCTCGCTTTCACTGTGACCTTTTGCGAATGCGTTTTCTCTTCCGCAAGGAAATATGGGAGAGCAGAGGGTGGGAAGGTGCCGTGGGTCATGTCGCCTTTCACTTGGAGCGCATTCAAAGTGCCAATATGCATACACACTCGCAGAGGCACATTCATACATGTGTCTTCATACATACGCGCATCGGAGGAAGGAGCACTGGGGGCCGATTCATCCAGCCCCGACAAGCCTGACAGTCCTTTCAATCAAGTTTTGATTAGATGCTTGCTTTCTGATTCGCATTGGGACCGACTCTGAAGTTCCTTTTATTTTCTTCCTCTTCAGAAGTCAAGCTTACACGGGATGGAGGCAGATACATCTGGGCAAAAAAAGAGAGTGACTTCGAGTGACTGACTGACGTACCGCCTCGTCGATGACCATCATCTTCTTGAGCTTCACGGCGTTGAAGGCAGCCTCATGGAGTGCGCGTCTGAGCTTTGCGTCTGTGTCGAAGGGAATGGTCAAGACCTGCAGACACGCAGGCAGGCAGGCAGATGCAGATTGGAAAAAAGTGGATGGGTACACAGATAGAAAGAGGGAAGCAGGGAGAAAGATATGCCCCCTGCTTGTTGCTCAGAGGCTGTGCAAAAGGGCTCTGGCTCTCGAGACGGGAAAACAGAAATATGATCAAAAGTAGGGGGGCACACATGAGAGGAGTGACCTCACTGGCGACGAATCAAACCCTCTACCCAGAACGTCAAACAACAGTTGCAGACAGAACGGAACAGAGGAGACGCCACACACCAACTAACACTCCAACCACGCGACTTACCAGTGGGTGTTTCTCTCCATCGGCCTCCAGTTTGTCGTACACGTACGGAAGCACCGCCCCCAGCAGGGATGGGTCCTCGATCTCTCCTTTTGGCGCCATGGCCTTCAAGTTCAGCTCCCCTCTCTTTGCCTGGGCCTCGTCGCCCACGTACGTATCCTTCTGTCCCATCCCCACCATCACACCGGAGTGTTTGGGTCTCCCGACAATAGAAGGGAACACGGCTCTGGGCTTGAATCCCCCCCTCTCGTCCTCGTCGCTGTTGAGGTCCGTGGAGAATCCCGCGGCTGCACTCCCGTAGATGCCGCAGTCGCTGAACATATCCAACACCACACACTTGATGTTCTGCATCTGTGTGTCAGAACCTGATTCGAACAGGGAGACGGCACCCGAGACACCAGAGGGGGGAGAGATGACGTCGGCATTGTCCTTGTGTTGAACCCGACGTGGCTTCACTGCCGTCACTGACCGAGTCAGTGCCACAGCACACAGAAGGGAGGGGACGGCACTGCGCATCCCCGTGTGTATGCGCCTCTCAAGTTTCAATGACTCGATCTGCAACGTGGAATCTGGGTGGATGCAAGCTGACCAGTAGAGAAGTTACAATGCAGCTAGCTAGGTTAATGCAGGACCATGCGACTCGGCATACATACATATCAATATGTACAACTCCGACAATTGAACAGGCATCAATGAAGTCTGTAGTGCAGTCTTGCAAAACTTCGTGCAGATCCGCAGATCCTTGCTTTGAAATCTCTTAGCTCAGTGACGGTGCAAAGTGGCCCCGGCCGGAGGGCGGAGCGTGCATGGCTTGAAGCTTGCATGCATGTAAGATTTTACAATACATGCAGTTTCATAGACAAGTCCGTAAATCTGGCAGAGCCGATCGGCTAAGAAACTTCGGCTCCTTTACTCACTTAATTAAGTGCGCAACTTTCCGCTAAAAGTGCAACATTTTTCCTCATTTTTTCTAAAGACTCGTATACGGCATGCAGGTTAGGGCCCACTTAGGGGGTTACGGAATATTCGGAATAAATTGAAAAAAATTAGAAAATCATTTTGCGGCATTAAAGTCAAGGCACTCACCTTCGGGGTTGTTCGCGAAGCATTTCAAGGCACTCACCTTTTTAACTCGACCGCTAGCTGATTTGGTGAAAAACCAGTTTATATATATATATATTTTTTTTTATTTTACTGTATTGTTGTTTTTGTTAGATGCAAATGCTAGACCAGTTTATATCGATATACTGACTGACTGACAGATTAAATTTGTGGCTCCACGGCTGAGTCCATATATATGTCGATCGATCCGGTTGAAGCGTTTCAGTGTTTACACGACTACCCGTTGAAGCAGGCAAAGCAAAGAAGACTGAAAGATTCAGGCTGCGGATTGGAGGTGTGGGGACTCTGTGGACTCTGTGGAGAAGTGGGGTCTACGCAACGACGACATGTGCGCGTTGCACAAACACATGAACGAATGTATATGTATACATATCTGCTTTGATTGAGAACTGATCGCGGCTGCTTGCAAGATACTCCGCTTCCTCTGAATTTTATATACAATGGCGACTGGATCACTGGACGAAGTAGAGGAAAAGACCAGTGGTGAAGATGGGACAGACCCGCCACCTCTCGTCGACACGGAGACTTCTACAGGTCCGGTGAAACTGCATGGGGGTTTGGAGAACTTATTCGGTTTGCTCTCTTCATACAACGGTTGCAGCAAGAGAGCACGATGAAGAATCATGCAAACGTCTTAATTCAAAGTTTCGGGCACTGTGTGTGGGGCCGAGGAGGTCGAGCATCCAAATGCATGCATTGATAAAGCTGGGTGCATGTCAATTCATTGATTGATGTGCATGCACGTAATGCATGTAGATGCCTCGTTGAGAACACACACGACCTCAGGCCCCCACTCGACGCCTTCCCTCTCTTCTCTTCTCTTCTCTTCTCTTCGTCTTTCCTTTCTTCCTCGACACCCTTTGGCTGAATACCGCTCTTGATTCCTCTCAGCCTTATCTTCGTCTTTCCAAGGTATATGTATAATTCAAATTGTAGGACGAGACGGCGCGATCGATCACGGGGAACCTAGCATGAAACAAACTGATTATTCGAGAAGACAATCGAAGCGGCAAGGCTGCTTAGAAGTATGAAGGAGAAAAAAGAAGCAAAAGACTTTCAGGTGACAGAACAATTAATGATGTAGCTTCTTCTGCCAGCCCCTTCCAGCAGTAGCAAATCATTCCTGCATCTATTCCATGTCCATGCGTGCATTCAGGTTGGCCTTCCCCGATTTCGGCCGCAGCGCTTGGCTGGAGTCACTCGCTTGTGGTCGCTGGGGGGAGGGTGATGAGTTTCGGGGCTGGTGTCGGGCTCGGCTTCGAGAAGACTGGGTCGATTCGTTGGACTCCCACCGAAATTCCGGGGTTGACGGATGTTTAGGACGTTTGTGCGGGGGGCCATTTCTCCCTTGTTTTGTTGAACGATGGTAGTCTGCTCACCTGGGGCGATCAACATGGCAGCGGCCCAAACGACAAAAGGCTGTTCTACATCCCAACAGAGGTGGAACCTCCTGAAGAAGGGCAGTGGAATGGCACAGTTGTCGGAATTGCCTGCGGACAGGAGTACAGGCGCGCGTGCTGCTCTGTTGTTGCATGGTCATGTATGGGCAACAGAGGAACGGGGCTCCCGTTTCTGCCGCCGTTTCCGCCTTTCTTTGTCACTCACTCAGTGACTAAGTGACTGACTCACTGACTTACTCTCTCAACCCCCGGCTCCGCATCATGCCTGTCCCCATCTCTGTCTCATTCTCTGACGTCTTCGCTTCCTGCCAGTATGTCTGTCTTTCTCTTTTCTTTTGCCGTTGTGGAAGGTCAAGCTTTCCTACACCTGCCTGCGTGTCTTCGGTCTTTTTTCACTACCCCTAGCTCTCCTTTCCTTTCTGTACGTCTGCACTCACTGACAGGGCAGCATGGACAAACTCTGGGGTTCTGTATACTTTTGCTTTCATACAGATCTCTTTGACATATTTTTTTGCTCTGTATGAAAGCAATGCATGAACTGTCCGCACTCAGGGCAGCATGGACAGACTCTGGGGCTCTGTATACTTGGGGTTCTACTGCCATTGAGCATGACGCTCTCTACCAGACCACAACAGCCGATGAGCCCCAAAGAGGGGGGTTCAAGAAGATCGCCAGACCAACCAAGGTGGAGCAGCTGAAAGACGTGAAGGTCGTGGGGGCAGTCGGGTACAGAGACGAGCTGCTGGTGCTTCCAGAGGAACGGGGAGCCTTCTTTCTTTGCGGGAACCGTACAAGTCTGTCCGTTTGTTTACATGACCATGCGCAGAAATGAAGATCGAACATGGGCGGACGCGTATGCTCAGACTGTCATCCGAAGGCTTTGCGTACACACACAGTGTGCTTCCGTGCCTGCGTGCGTGTACGTGAATGCGTGTGAGCGTGTCCGTATGCGTGTGCGTAGGCGTGCGTGTATGCGTGTGTGTATGCGCGCACGCGCGCGTGTGTGTGTGTGTATGTATGTGTGTGAGTGTGAATGTGAGTGTAAATGTGAATGTGAATGTTTGTCGTGCAGCGGTACAAAAAGAAGAAGGAGATGAAGAGGTACAAAAAGAAGAAGGAGATGAAGAGGAGTCTGCAGTCATACCTGCGAGTCACGGCAGTGTGACCAGATTTAATCTGGCATCAGGCTTAGAGAATCACAAGGTGGTAGAGGCGGCATTAGGTGAAACGAAAGCAAGGAATCAAGTCGTCACCGAGATAGGTCAGAAAGGGTCAGATCGTCGATTCATTGTTTTGATTTTAGAGGAAGCGGGCCAGCGATCGCTCTTCATCGTTGGGCTAGATGGGAGAGAAATTCTTACAGAAGAAGGAGGAAAATCGTTGTATTTGTATGACTTTTTGGAGAAGGGCACTCCCCGGAAGCCGATGGAGGTCAGCGTTCAGAAAAACCGCGGTCTGATCCGACTCTCCGACCACAGCATAGCGGTGTTTGAAGTCTCAGAGTCAATTTCGTTCAACAAGCAAAAAACGAAATTTTCTCGATCACTGGTAGTCCAAAAGCTAATTGAAGTTAACTTGCTGCAAAGTCCCACTCTGAAGCTCCCCAAGGCCATCAGCCTAGGCACCAACTGGATTCTCATCACTGCGGATGCTCCCCGGGGACCCTTCTTGCCGAAGGGGGATGAAAGCACTAACATGGGGCAGTATGGACGCAGACCTGAAAAGGGGGGCGCGAGCCGATTGTGGTTTTTGGATCCTTTGGAACAGCCACTTCTAGCAAAGGGTCAGTCAGTTTTTGGATTCTAGCAAAGGGTCAGTCAGTTTTTGGATTCTAGCG
>JAHBMJ010005757.1:126501-129001 GCA_018398765.1 Chromera velia | reverse complement strand
GACGCTCATCTTGCCCCTCCCCCCACACGCAGGCGATCTGTGAATTGCATTCCTTCTCGTCCGTGATGGTCGAACACTGGGCGGAGAAGCTCGGAGTCTTCCCCAAACAAGCCTTGGCCGCCTTGCAAGTGGCGACCAATCCCAGCGCAGCAAGAGCAAAACCAACGGCGCGAGTCATGTCGCCTCGTTCTCAACACAAACGACTTTCTGCAAGAGCAACGGAGGTGTGAGTCTGAACGCTGTGCAAGATCACGGGCTCGAGAATGTCGAAGTCCGCGAGGAGGAAGTTGCGCGCGCGCCTTTTTCGTCATGTATATGCGCGGCGGCGCGCACCCTATGGCCGAATATAGGCCCTGGCCCTTGAATTGTGACCAAAAACGCTTTTTCTAGTATAAATTAAAATATGTAATACATGAAAGATTTTGGCTAGTATAAAACACTTTTATATAGTCTAACAATTTATATTCTATGCAAAAATTTCAGTTAATGTTTATACTTGGTTCTCAAACTGTTCGATGTTCGATATCAGGCCTTATACCAGGCAGGTTGAGCAGGAAAGTGCCTCCAAGCTTCATGTTTGCGCATATGGTGACAAAACTGGCAGAGAAGCTCCACATCATCAGGATGATTTGTGTCAAAAACTGTATCTATCCACTGAGTTTCACGTCCAGAAGGAATCTTTCTAACTCTCAGTTTGCCCAAAGAGTATCTCCGATGTGTGCCTGCTCTGTAGTGATTGTGGTGCATATCGTATGCACAGCGAATGTTAGCACGAGTCACAATTGGAGGAAGGTTTGCTGTTCCACACTGCTTGCACTGACCACCAAAAATATTTCTAATTTCATTTTTAATAGCATCATTGGCCTGTTTTTGCGTCCAATGGAATTGATATTTCCACGCTTTGGCTTGAATGATCGGCAAAATTCTAGTGTGGAAAAGTTGTTTGCACTGTGCGTTGGAAGTAAAAGTAGCACCAGAATTTTGTGGACGGGGCACCATAGTGATAGTACGTACGCAGGCCGCGCGCCTATCCATCAGCTGCCCCCTACGACCTACTTCGGTTTTTCGAAGAAAAAAAAAAAGCCACGAGACGGCCACTTATAGGTAGTCCCGGGTTCGAGCACGACCGTGGTCACTTTTTCTGGCATGTTTTCAACCCATTTTTACGCCATCGTTGCGCGTGTTATCGCGCGCGGCCGCACGCGCTATGTGAGCGCTCAGACGGCTTTCAGATAGGGCCCCACCTGGAGCGACCCATTTTTTTTACAAAAATAAATTAAAAAAAAAATAAATTAAAAAAATAATACAGATGCTTCAGTACAGCCAAAGCGCCTGTATCACGGTCAAGCTTGACCAGTCATAATTCAAGGGCCAGGGCTTATATTCGGACCCACGCGGGGCGGCGCGGTGCGAGCCGCCACCGCAACAGTTGGTCAGAATAACTTAATTAAATTCTTAAATTTTGATCCCCAAATTCAACAGAGTGAAATGATGACGATGTTTTGTTAATGTTTTTGACTTAGCCCGGCGTTGCGGTTATGCAGCAAGGGCAGTCCGGGTATGCAAGGTGCCTACTATTGAGCTCGAAAAAACAGTGTTTACAGTGAATTTTACATATAGTCTGTACTAGTCTGTAACCTAAAATTACATAGAAAGGATCGACGTTTTACGCACGGATCCCTTTCATCCTATTAAATTCCATCTCGATCCTGTACATACTATCTGCTATGTACTGCTGTGTAAACTTTTTGTTGTGAAATATTGATAACAGATCAGTTGAACTAAGTTGAATAAAGAAACGTATACCGGGGGCGAGTAAGGTGTTTTTTACCCCCCCTTCTGCATAGGAGACCAGCACTTTTCCGCTAAAAACTCATTCTCATAATTGGTAAAGAGTTACAAGCTGAAACTTTGTATAAAAAGACGTTATAACAATAAAATACAATAAAAAAACAACCATGGAACATATTTTTTATATAATTTCTAGAAACATGGGCTGCCATACAAATTTTATGAGTTTTATACCGTTTTTTTTACTGTTGAAAACCGTTAAAAAGTGGCTTCAAAATAAAAAAAAATTTGTATGATAGCCTATGTTTTTAGAAATGATATAAAAAATCTGTACCATAGTTGTTTTTCTATCGTTACAACGTCTTTTTACACAAAGTTTCAGCTTCTAACTCCTTGCCAATTATGAGAACGAGTTTTTAGCGGAAATGTGCCACTTTAGGGGGGCAAAAAGCACCTCACTCGTCCCCGGCATGCGAAAAAGAAAAACCATAATGAAACCAGATATGTCGGACTCCACGGTATTTTCAAAAATGCATATATCCATTTCATGAATCATAAGTCTTTCAATTTATTAGACGTCACGGTCTCCTATAGCGTTTGATAGCTAAAAATTATATAGAGTTACTAGGTCTGGCTCTTGTTATATCTAGCGTACGTACAAAGCCAAAGTCGCCTTACTTACTAGCTTACTTAATTTAAGTTGTGTCTT
>JAHBMJ010005757.1:119001-121501 GCA_018398765.1 Chromera velia | reverse complement strand
CGATGCACGAACTGAACAAGGAAAAGCCGGATTCAATGCACCTTGTTGGCGCTGCTGCCGCTTCCTTACTTTGACTGGCAGAAAGCGTGACTGGTCGACACCTTCACACCTTCTCTTCAGTGCAGTGGATCGTGCTTCGTTGGCTTGAATTCCTGTATAGCAGACCTTAATTGCTTTGTCGATCCTCGCATCTTAACTATATCTCAACTGACATCTCGATCATGCACATTCCATCACATTCCCATTGAACCGATACGCGGGCATTTCGCTCGGTTTTTGCATGTGCGCGCGCCCCCCAAAGCCGCCGACACAAATTTGTCGCCGCGCCGTCGATCGCCGTCGTGCATGAAGGGGAGACGCACAAAATTTCATATTGCGCAACGCCGTGAGGGCATTTTTTTGTGTCACCATTCAAACTTTTTATTAACAATTCAATGCGTCATTCTCGTGCCCCTGTACGATCCCTGTATCCCTGTACGTCTTTCGCTTCGTTGCCTCCGAACACGCCAGTTTCTCTCCGAATTTTGTTGATTGAGGAATTGACACAGCTCGCCGTTCGAGACGTCCTCTCCCGTGCTGTAAGATCCCGTGAGGAGATCGATGATGCGGCGTCATTCTCCGAGACTCGGGCGAGCCGTCTTGGCCCTCTCAACGTTTGTGACCTTCTTATTAATATCTGATCACGCTTTCTGCAGCAATGCAACGGTGCATGAAGACTCATCTCTGGCAAGAGAGGGGGGGGAAGGAAGAAATGGTCAGCTGGAACGCGCACCTGTTGACAGTGAAAGACGCTGAGTCACAGACTAGACAGCAGACTGAGATACACGCTGAGACAGGGAGACAGAACGTGTATCCTCGCTCGACAGTGCCTTTCCATGCGCATGAATTTGTCCCTTCCTTCTCAAACTGCCCTACCGCTTCTGAGACCATCCGTGCAGCTCCCACTCCGTATGTGTGCGTGTTTGTTTGGATCCCCACCCTTCTCGTGCAGCTCCCACTTCCATCGACCTCTTCAAGCCGTCTCCTAGCGGGGCTCCCACACTCACCCAGTGCCCTTCCTCCTCCCTCCAGTGCGCGGGATGTGTGCGGTTCGCCGGGGGAAGGTGCGCCGAGTGCAGGCCCGGGTGGGTGTGGGGCTGTCTGCAGGGTGGACTGGCCTGTCCCAACTCTGAGAACGACCGCGTGTGCGTGCAGTGCGAGGACCTGAAGGGATTCGTGGACTCGGACTCCAAGACGTGCGGGCAGCAGAGCGTGTGCCGTCTCTCCGACAATGGCCTCACGACTGCGCAGGTGACCGAGCTAAAGAGAAAGGGCACCAAGGGAGTCTCTGCCCTCGACGCCTGCTGTGTCTGTGGGGGGGGAATCAGAGCTCCAACTCCATTTACATACGGAGGTGGGTGGAAGGGAGGGGGGTGGATCAACCATGCGAGGGAGGAGGGCAGTGCAGCAATATTCTGGACAGATTTTTGTCTCTTCTCCGAGAGCTCATGTCTGGCCTCAGTGCGTCGACATTGGCGTCCTGCAAAAGACAAGAAGAAAGAATGAAGTGTCGATCGGGAGGGGAATCAAATAGGCATGCAACTCTTGCATGCCTGCCTTTCTGTCTGTCTGCTCTGCTCTGCTTGCCGTCCTTTGATTGATTCTTTCGTCAGCCATCACCCTTATTTGTTTTGTTTGTGGACGGTTTTCCTTTGTTCCCTTTCTTTGTCGCTCTCTGTCCTTTTAACATCTCTGCACGATGTGTGCACGTATGGGCGTAGAGGTTCCCCATCTCCCCCCCCCTTTCCGTTCCCCCTTTGCAGCGGAGAACAAAGTGTTCGTCCCCGGCCGGCCCGTCTTCCTCCGGCCTCTTCCCCGGACGGCTACTCAGTACGTCCCCTCTGCCGACTGCAACCTGGGCGAGTTCGGCCTCTCCCTGGACCCCCTGACAGGGACCGTCTCGGGGACCCTCCCGGGGACTCAGGAGGCAGGGGATATCTCCTGCAAGGTCGTCGCTGTGCAGTCAAAGGAGCAGGGACTGGAATTCGAGACCGAGCTAAAAACCTCCGTCGCACCCTTCAGCGTGGCCTCACAGTCGATTGTGATGCTGAATCCGCTGCTCCCTCTTACGGGTCGGTTAGACTGTCTCCGTCCGAGCTTTCTCTGCATGTGCAGCCTGGCAGATCGCGCCCCTGCAGTCAGCACATATTAATGTATATCTCTCTCTCGTCCCGTCCGTCCGTCCGTCCGTCCGTCCGTCCGTCCGTCCGTCCGTCCGTCCGTGTGTGTGCGTGTGTGTGTGTGTGTGTGAGAGAGAGACAGAGAGAGAGAGAGAGAGAGAGAGGCTGTTCGTGCCTGTCACTGTACAGTCAGCTGTCTGTCTCTCCAATCCGTCACCGGAAAGGATCTTGAAAGAAAAGAAAAAACAAGAGAGAGAGCCAAGCAGACAGAAACGAGACACAGAGAACCTTGAGGACCTTCACCGTGCAGCCCAAACAGGGCGGATCGTGACAGGCGACGG
>JAHBMJ010005757.1:91501-114001 GCA_018398765.1 Chromera velia | reverse complement strand
GTTTTTGTTCTCCTGTAAAGGGTGGCACTCATGAAAAGAAATAGTTGGACACTTCAACCGACGCGCATGCACAGATCGATCGACTAGCTTTGGATGATGCAGGATGGACGGATGAGTGTGTGTGTGTGTGTGTGTGTGTGTGTGTGTGTGTGTGCAGGCAACTCCAATATGGAGGGAATGCGCTGGTATGCGGGAAACTTCTGTGTTGCTTTCGAGGACAAGAGCACAGGTAAGAATTGAGGAATAACGAGTTCGAAATTGGGTGTGTTTTTCGAAACTGTGTCTGTCTGTCTGTCGGTCTGTATGTGCCTTTCACTGGCTGAATCTGCATGTTTTCTTGAGGTTTTATCTCTCCTTAGTTGGGCGCCTCTATAGAGATACTGGGGTAGGAAAATTTGGGGGTCTTTTCTTCTTCGTTCTTGGTCATCTTCCTTTTTTGTTGGATGGATGGATGGATGGATGGATGGATGGAGGGTTCTGGTGCATGAGAAGAAGACGGGAAGAGGGGAGACGACTGAACCAAGGACCTAACGCATGGTCATGCACACCAAAGACCCTCGCACACTCACATCAAACGGAATATCAGGACAAGGACCAGGCAGTTTTTTGTTTTTTCCTCTGCGTGCACGGGCGGGGGGGGAGAAGATACCCGGGAGGAGCACACACACACACACACACACACACAGAGAGAGAGAGAGAGAGAGAGAGAGACCTGCAGTGATGGGCGTGGAAAGGCCGAACGTGCAGAGAGCGGAATTGCTGAGAAATCAGGAGACAGATGGACCGCGAAGAGGAAGAAAAATTAAAATCAGAGTGAGAGAGAGAGAGAGAGAGAGAAAGGTGCTGAGCTGCACGGGGGCCCATTTTACTTTGAAGAGAGACAGACCCTCAGGCCGCGCATGCAGCGAAGAGCCTCGATGCATGCAAAGTGCCTATTCCTTCCAGTAGGCAGGCAGGCAGGAAGGCTGGCGCTCTGTGTAGTCCTCTTTCACTGGGTGTTTTTTTTTTGTCTTCAATACACGTTGTGCAAGCAAGCTTGCATATTTATTGTTTTCATGATGTGAATGACGTTGGGTTGAGTTTGCAGGAGAGTTTGTGTACGAGAAGAAGGGGTTTACTCCAGAGGACGGCGCTTTCCTTTTGAGGTTCCAGGCAGAGAGGGAAGACGCAAACAGCCCCTGCAGTGGATTCAAGTGGATTGTCAAACAGGTCAGTCAGTCAGTGGACTGCATGACTTTATTGCATGCGCTCTTTTTTTAATTCTCGCAGTGTCGTCCCCCTAGCGTTTTTTTTTTGCATCATGGGAGGGAATCTTTTTTTTTTTTTCTTTTTTTGCATCATGCATGGGAGGGAGGGAATCTTCGTCGGTCGGTCCTTTCCTTCAGTTGCATGGTCGATGTTCGTTTCGATTGTGCATTCGTGCCTCCAAGTTGAAGCTTGCTCATATAGTTCGCTCAACTGTATCGACACAATAACTGATGCCCCATCCAGGTTTTGAATCCTCTGTGTGTATTGATGTTCTCGCGTCTTTCTTTCTCTCTCTCTCTTTCTTTCTTTCTTTCTTTCTTTCTTTCTTTTTTCTTTCTTTCTTTCGTTCGTTCGTCCGTTCGTTCTTTCTTTCTTTCATTCATTCATTCATTCATTCACTCATTCATTCTCATTCATTCATTCAATACAAAGAGGGGACGGCTGAGTAAGCAAACCCCTTGCAAGGCCCTGCATGGACGCCACATGACCACCGTGATCATTCACTGCTGCCCCCCCCCCCGTTCGCACTCATTTCACATCTCCCCTGCAGTCACGCAAACACGTATTGCCATCAATATGCATGCATGCATGCACGCACAGGATCGCTTCTTCGAATTCGAAGGATCGAAGAAGGCTCTCTCAACCCTTCGAAGGACCAGCTGCACGGGTTTAATTGCTTGCAGGCTTCTCCCTCGACAGACTTTGTGGACCCCTCCACAGGGACCTTCCAGCTGAGGGGGCGGACCCTCGCCTGTCTGCCCGAGGAAGCGGGGGTTGCACCGTTGAGTTCTCCCCCTGCCGCCGTGAAACTGTTCGACGTGGACACAGGAAACCTTTTGGCAGACCTGCCGGATAAGTGGGCCCTCGCGAATGTGCCGCGAGACTGCCCTTCCCCCCTTGCAGAAGGGAAGGCGCGTGTCGATAGGGATGAGAGCGCAGGCGCCGAGGGACGCAGTGCAGAGTCGGAAGAGGAGGAGAAGGAGGATAAGAGCCTAGAGCTCCCACTAGTCATGCATGATCCTGACGTCTCTTCCAACCCCTCCCTGCACCTTCACCCCTGTGAGTGCTTCTCCCTCTCCTACGGCCAGGCACCTCCCGTGAGTGCCGAACAATTCGAGGCCCTCGCAGACCTCTCCTCCCTCTCGGGAGGGGGAAGCGTAAGCGTGTTCAGCAGGCCCCCCCCCCAGTTGATCTCCAGAGGAGCGCTGACGTGCCCCCCGCACGGGATGATTGAGTCAACTCCAATGAAGGAGGAGGCCCTCTGTGCAGCCAGATGCCAGGACATTTTTCTGTGTGCATTCTTCTTCTTTGGTACCTCTGCGGGGGTGCAGCAGTGCCAGCTGTTCTCCTCCTGCGACGATCTCCTGTCAGATCCCGGAACGGAGGTGGAGACGCCCAATGGAGCCATCTTTGCGGTGTCGAGACAAGACGCCTGCATGGTTGCGAATCCAGGTGAGTGAGTGAGAGAGTGAGTGAGTGAGTGAGTGAGTGAGTAAGTGAGTGAGTGAGTGAGTGAGTGAGTGAGGGGGTGAGTGAGTAAGTGAGTGAGTGAGTGAGTGAGTGAGTGAGGGGGTGAGTGAGTGAGTGGGTCGGAGTGCGGCAGAGGGGATTCTTTCTCGAGAAAGAGGACGGAGGGCTAGATCTATGGGTTACTGGATGGTCAGTGAGTGTCTGTGGGTGCATGGGTGGGAGAATTTCTGTGACGGGAGGCATGCAGGACGGAGGGTCGTGCGTGCGTCAGGCAGGCCTGCATGGAAAGAAAAGAAATTATTTCCAGAATATCCGCCGAAAAGGGAGATTTTGAGAGCTGTGTAGCTCTGTGCAGGCTTATTTCGTTTGTAAAAAAAAGGCACGTGTTGACCGATTTTCCACTCTTGGGAGTTTTACTCCATTGACACCCAAACTTTTTGGCACAATTAACTTCTCAGTCCGGGCCCATGCACGCACACTGACTGACTGCCTGCCTGACTGCAGATGAGTGCATGAAGGAGACAAAGAGACGGCGGTATCTGACTTCAGAGGATCCCCCCTCGCTTGCTCAGACGGCGTGTCTCCACGAACATCTGATTGCGAGCTGCGAGATGAAGATGCTCCTGGGAGCCAAGACGATGGGAGCAGAAGAGTGCGGCAAGTGTCTCTACAACCCTGCCTCCTCCCTGAGAAGTGAGGTAGCCCCTCCTCCTGCCTCTTTCGGTTGGGGCACTCAAGTGGCGCTGTCTTGCCCTTCGAAGCGGTCGGTCTTGATGGACAACAGAAACGGGGGGTCGACGCCTGATGCCTTCACCCTCACGTGCGTGGACGGAGAGTGGATTGATTCTCGGGGGGAGAGGGGGTGGAAAGCCTTCCAGTGTGTGGAGTGTGTGCAGGTGGGTGGGTCGATAGGGGGGCGGACTGTTCGGAAGAAGTGATCGAGGGTGTGCATGCTCTCTCTGTCTTTGCTGCGAGACTGGACGTCTGCATGTCACGGGTATTCTTTGCAGTGATGACCGCCTTTGAAGAGAGTCGAGAGAAAGTATGAGCGAGCTCAGTGCATTGAACTCCTTTTCATTGCTCTCAAGACACTCGATCACTATTTTCTCCTAGCTGTATGCTCTCACTGAATGCCAGGCTGCACGTGCCTCTCTCTGTCCCGGTGGGCTTTTGTGGGCGATCGAGAGAGAGAAGATTCGTGCATGAGAGAGAGCTGCAGCTCCACTTCGTTGTCTCTCTCACGTGTGTGTGGCCGTCGGTGCCGCTTTCTTTTTGTTTTGACAGCGACGTTTGACACACACCGCCTCATGCAGTCCGGAAAGAAATGAGCAGGAGGGAGGGAGGGAGGGAGGGAGCCTGCATGCATGCATGCGGGCATTTGGTTTCCTCAAAGCGGCCGGTCAACGAATGCATGGCATGGAGTGAGCATTCATTCAATCGTTTACTTGCGTGGTCTGCTTTTGCCGTCTCACATGCGACTGCGTGCCCCCCAATCCCCAGCTCCGAGCGAATTGCACGCATGCAGGTGGCAGATCCGAGTCTGCATGTCTCACGGGAGGCCGGCATGGAGTCCGCCTGGTTTCTCTCGCACATGCGCGCTATGCTCCGCTCCGGCTTCTCCAGGAACAACGAGGACTTGAAGTTCACCGTGACGGGGGGGAGACTGAAAGAGGATACTTCAACATCACTAACACAGGCGCGCACCTGGCTCATGGAGGCGGGTAAAGAGGGGCTCAGACTGAGACACAATGACGAAAACGGAATGTGCTTGACAGTCTCACAGGTCAGTCAGTCTGCCTCCACGGTCGTTTCTTTAATTGTCTTTCCTCTCTCTTGATGCTCGCTATAGGTTCTCCGGCAGAAGTCCGGAAAGAAAAGCAGCCGGAATGATCGATCGATCGGAGGGACACGCAGAGATGCCTTCCCCGGTTCTGCACGGACAGAAAATCAGAGATGCCCCCCGCGGTATTTTCGTTGTCTGTGCTCAAGCAGCATGAATGCATAAGCAAAATCCTCTCTCTCTCATCAGGAAGCTCGAGGAGCCCGCAGCTGAATGGGCGTAGAAGAGCAGAAAGAAAAAGAAAACGATCGGGGCATTCCATTGCGTTGCGTTGCGTTGCGTTGCAGATGCAGTCATTCATTTGTTCAGATTCGACAGACATCCAGTCCTTCAATCCCCCTCGACCATGCAATGCAGAGTGTGCAGGCCACGCTGACAGTCAGCCAGAGTTGTCCCCGGACGACCTGGCTGCCTGAAAGTTACGACGTGCTCATCGGTCGCTTGAATGCTTTCTCGAGAACCATTATAAATGGTGCGTCTGCATGCACTGACAAAGCTTCAGAAGGTCGATCGAGAAGAGCTGACAACTGTTAGTGAAGCTCCGTCGATTGTCCCATTGATTGTGAGTGTGTGTGTGTGGACATCTTCTTTTTACCACTGGCTTTCACCGTTGTGACTGTCTCATGTTCCTCCCTATCGGTATCTGGCGAGCCCAAATTGCTCAATTCCTCGTCAATCACCACCACAGCAGTGCAACAGTGCATTCCCTCCCGTGCGAAGCTTCCGCTTTGCATGAGAGACAAACGGAGAGAGGGAGAAAAGGCGTGAAAGATGACGACGCTCTTCGATCGCCCCTGCTGAATGCTCTCTCTGTCTTTACCACGCTTTTTTTATTTATCTTGTGCGTGCAGCAAGGCGAGGTGCGATGTCCGAGTTCCACGTCAACAAACAGCCTTGGGGATCGGGCTCAGCGTGGTACCCGATGGTGTCAAACCACGCTGTGTCATCAGTGAACTACGACACTTTCCTGCGTGACCAGCTGGCCAGTGAGCCGGAATTTGGCATCAGCTGTGCAGCCGACGAGGTTCTACGGGATGCGGAGATGAACCACCTACCAGATTCAGGTCAGACACCCCGCGCAGCAAGATGGACTGGCACACACACACACACACACACACACACACGCACACACACACGCAGACACACACACACGCAGACACACACACATACACACACATACACACACACACACACACACACACACACACACACACAACACACACACACACACACACACACACACGTACGAACGCATGCACGGAGACGAACAGAAATAGTCGGACCGGCAGGTAGGCGTACACAGACAGAGAGACATATCGATCGACACCATGGGAGACTGACTGGTATGGCTGGCTGCGAGACTGATGCACTGACAGACACACAGACAAGCCAGACCGGTAGACATACAACGCGGAAGGATCGTGGACTGACTCGAAGGAGATTGAAAGGAGCATTCGGTTTTTTCATTCACTGTCAACGCAAGACAAAAAAAAACGAGATGGAGGCTGGTAGGTCGAAAGAGAGACAGTTAGGCAAAAGAAAGAAATTAATGTGCACGCACACCTATCTAGCTATTGACAGGGCTCCGCCTTGAATTCCTCCTCGCTCCTTCCCTTCTCCTCTTCTTCCCATCGTCTTCCTAAATCTGATTCCTCTGGTCGACGGCTGCGGCTGTAGATCGAATTGCCGCCCGTGGACATTGGGAGCACCCACATGCATTTATTCCTAAACAACATACATGTGGGGCACATCAAACATGCATTCTCTGTATGGGAATAAATGCATGCAGCTGCTGAATTTCCTCCCGCGGACATTGGGAGCGCCCATGAGTGGCGAGAGGACTCCTCTATCAGGTACGCCGGTCTGAACTCCTTCTGGAGGGACTACGGAGACCCCGTGTGCCCGGGACGGTACCGCGTCAAGTCGAACACCGAGTGGCTGTCGGGGTGGTCTCCTGCAGGGGCGTTTGACAGGGGTACTGGTTATCAATACCACACGAAGCATTTTATTCCATACTCAGGCACGGGGCGTTCAGGGCAAGCGCAGGTGGAACTGATCCTAGAATTGCCCTGCGAGATCTTTGTGAGTTCCTACTCGATCAAGGCTCGGGCAGACTCCAACTGCTGCGCTCATCGCGCCCCCAGCAAGGTCGAAGTGTACGGGTCCAGCAGCAGCGAAGGGCAATGGAAGCTCATTGGCGAGCACTCGGGCGTCATGAGCTGGACACAGGGGGGGTTGAAA
Source organism: Chromera velia (assembly GCA_018398765.1). Lineage (NCBI taxonomy): Eukaryota > Chromeraceae > Chromera > Chromera velia. The sequence continues at coordinate 107,202 of JAHBMJ010005757.1, read as the reverse complement.
ACATTCCCCATGCTGCCGACAGCAGTCTCAGACGGGCCCTTCCGGGTGTTCAAATTTGTGCTTAGGAAGGGGGCCAGTAGCGGAGACGTGACCTTCAACCTGGCGGACATCTACCTCACACGCCCGGGTCCGTCCTCATGCATGCATTCGCGTGAATGCATGACTGCATGGCCTATCTATTAATATTTGCATGTATGGATGATATGCTGAAAGATTCGTTGCATGTGCATGTGCAGCTGCGAGTCCACAAAAATCACTGCAACACTCAAAATGCCATTCGTCCGTTCCTTCCAGATCCTCTCGCCGCGCTTTCTTTTTTTTCTTTGTTCTTTTCAGATCCTCTCGCCCACCCAGCGGCCCGTCGGACAGACAGAAAACCAGAGAGAGAGAGACAGATAGATAGATAAATAGACAGACAGACAGACAGGCAGGCAGACAGAAAACCAGACAGACAGACAGACACACAGACCGACAGAAAACCAGACAGAGAGACAGAGAGACAGATAGATAGATAGATAGAAAGATAGATAGATAGACAGACAGACAGAAAACCAGACAGAAAACCAGACAGATAGATAGACAGACATACAGACATACAGACATACAGACAGAGAAGCACGCAGAGTGTTGAAGGGGCGCCCAGTCAACGTGCGGCACCGCGCCATAAGGGGGCGAAACCAACGGCGTGCACCGAGAGAGCTCCGGATTGACATGCAATTAAGCTTCAATGTCAAGCTGTTGACGCTTGCATAGAGAAACGTGCATGCATGACAATTTTGTTTTTCCAACAAAGCGCGGTTTCCCTTTCTTCCAAAGATCTCAATTAAAGTAAGGAGAACCATTGTTTGCTCAAGCTAGGTTTGACAAAGATGCAGAATCCAGCTCTGACCCCATCGCAATAGGAACAGAGACGGACAGACGACAGAGAGATTTCATGGACTGCCGAAAAAGCGAACGGACAGGCAGGTTGACGTCACGTGCTTGAGTGATCACTCTAACACTGCTGCATTTCGCGGGGTGTATGCCGAAAAGACTGCGCAGGAAGGAAGGAAGTGTGCGTCCTTGCGTGCGTCAATTTGTATGTCGGACGGACGGAGTACGCAGAGATGAAGGAAGGAAGTGTGCGTCCTTGCGTGCGTCAATTTGTATGCCGGACGGACGGAGTACGCAGAGATGAAGGAAGGAAGTGTGCGTCCTTGCGTGCGTCAATTTGTATGCGGGACGGACGGAGTACGCAGAGATGAAGGAAGGAAGTGTGCGTCCTTGCGTGCGTCAATTTGTATGCGGGACGGACGGAGTGTGCAGGAAGGAAGTGTGCGTCCTTGCGTGCGTCAATTTTTATGCGGGACGGACGGAGTGCGCAGGAAGGAAGGAAGGAAAGAAGTGTGCATGCATACATGCATCGTCATTCCTTCCTTGATGCTTGGCGGACTGCATGTGCAGGAAAAATGCGATGGCGGTATTCCTGTGTGAAGCCGAGGGCCAAACTTCAGTGCGCGTCTGCGTTGTCGGAAGTCTCTGGCACCCTCCGAACGCCCGACGCGCAATCTCGGATTGTGAACGCCCTGCAGCACCACGGGGTGAAGTGCCCCGAAGGCACTGCGCTGCAGAGCATGAAATTCGTGTCGCAAGACAAGACGGATTTCGTGACCACGAGCACGACCTGCTGCACTGCCACGGGGGTGCCCTTCGCACTCAGCGTGCGTCGACGTTTGTTTGTTAATTCGTCCATGTGCCTGATTCGGTTGGGGGTTGATTCGTTAATTCTTGCTTCCGCACTCTCACTTGCTCTTTTTTCCTGTGAATGTCTGACTGTCAGCAAAAGCTCATTTGTGTGAGTCGGCTCTCACACACGCGCCTTCAATCTAGCCAACCCTCAGACAGATATGCACATGCATGCTTCAATGAAGAAAGATATTTTCCAGCAGAACAACTCATAGGCACAAGTGCAGAAGTCACGATCGAAGAAAAAAAAAGAAAGCAGTGACTTTCGGAAAGAAGTGCATGGGAAAAGCGTGGCGATCCAATCGAAAGGAAACTCAGCAATCGAAGTGCATGCGGGGGCCGGGGGAGCGTTGCCAGCCCAGCGATCTCTTCAACAAACCGAATGGATGGAAGGAAAGCAGAAGGGAAGCAAAGACGGAAGGGTGGAAGGAAAGAAGGACAGATTCTGCACTTAATTCCACCACATGACCTGGCTACGACAAAAACGGGGGATCTGTCTGATGTCTTTCTTCCTTCAAGTTCAGGCATGCAGGCACTTAATTTCACCGCATGCACATGGCTCCCACCCCTCATTCCATTTTGTTTTGTTTGTATCTGCCTGCTTGATCTTTTTTTGACCTGCCGCATGCATGCAGCCCCTTTCTTACGCCCTCGAGCAAAAGAACAACGGTGCGTTGCCTTACGGGTTCTCGGACAAGGAAGGAACGTATTGCCCCACTGGAAGAGACGGCACAGGGAGGGTAGAATTCAAACAGGTGAGCCGGGAAGGATGGCTTGATCCTCTACGTAGGTCCGTTTATTTTAGTTTCTCTGCTCGATTCTGTATTTCTCTGTGTGCATGTCAGTCTATTTCGTTAATTCTTTCAGTATTGCTGCGAATTGTGCGTCCATTCGAATATTCAAATTTTCTTTCTGTGTCTCTCGATCCCTCCCATTTGTTCTTTCTTTCTGTGTCTCTCGATCCCTCCCATTTGTTCTTTCTTTCTGTGTCTCTCGATCCCTCCCAGTTGTTCTTTCTTTCTGTGTCTCTCGATCCCTCCCATTTGTTATTTCTTTCTGTGTCTCTCGATGCCTCCCATTTGTTCTTTCTTTCTGTGTCTCTCGATCCCTCCGATTTGTTCTTTCTTTCTGTGTCTCTCGATCCCTCCCATTTGTTCTTTCTTTCTGTGTCTCTCGATGCCTCCCATCTGTCCGTGAATGTTCTCCCCGTGCCGATAGATCGATCCGCGTGTTCGTACACGCCTCCCTTCTTTTCTCTGTCTGTCTGTCTGTCTGTCTGTCTGCCTGTTTCTTTTTTGTTCTCCCTTTCTTTCCCCTACCTGCCCGTCAGATGACCTCCTGGAAGAGCCCGAACACGAACGCCAATAGTCTCCACAGCGAACTGAAATTCGACGCCAAGAAGGGCGCCTGGTGCGTTGACTCTGAGGACTTTCTGGAGTCCATGACGGCCTTCCCTTCTCTCCACTCAGAGGCAGATGCCCCAGGAGGTTCCGCCCTCTTCGCCTCCATTCGGCCAGACAGCGCCATCGCAGTGACGCCCTTTTCTTTCTTCGACTTGACTGGAGGGGTCAAGAGCGAGGCAGAGGGACACCCCGTCAAGGAGGCCCTCCAAAAACCAGAACGGCCGGAGAAGCCGAAGCCCCCCGCGCTGCTGCCTTGGCAGGATTTCAACGAGGGGGAGTTTGAGAACAACTATCTTCCTTACTGCAGGTATGTGTAGGGAGTGAAGGTTTGTGAGTGGGTAGGCAAGAAGATCAGTGCGCAGGATTGCTTTGATGTCAGCGTGGATGAATCCAAGCGCCTCGCCGCGCCCTCGCCCCACTGTTACCTTTTTCAGCTGAGTCGTTCTTCATGTTTTAGTGCCTTGGTTGCATGTGCGTGCTGATGATACCTCCTGTATTGATCTAATAACGCGTTGGTGAGCAGTTTGGGATCTTGATTCAATTGTGTATCCATCACAGCACGGGCTTTTCCACGGAATTTTCTGCGGTCTTCTGAAGTGCGTTTGGTTTGTTTCATTGTCTATTCCTCAGTTTGGCTCATTGTTGCTCTTGATTTTCTGCGGGAGGGGCAGTAAGTTGACGCACGCAGATGTTTCGTCTCCTTTGAATCATTTCTTTCCTCTTTGTTTGCTTGCCGCGCGTCTATTTGCAAATTTGAATCTTTGCAGGGCCGACCAAGGCACAAAGAGCTGGCCGCTGGTGAAGGACATGAGCTCCATGGCAGCCAAAGAGGTAGGTGCGTGGATCTGCATTCATTTAGCCGGGAGGGAGCGTGTGTGTGTCTGTGTGGCTGCATCGGCTTTGTTTCTTGTTGAAATTGTTTTCATGTGTCCAAGCGAGAGACCGGATGGATGTCCTGTTCACGAACGTTTCCTTTCTTCTTTCTGTTCGTATGCATGCAGTCATCGCCTGAAGGGACAACAATGGCGAGAATGGCCCGGGATGGGTTGCCGCAGGAGGGTACAGACGCACTGCAGCTCCCGTCAGTCAATGTCTCGCTCGGCCGAGCTTCCTTCCTTCCTTCCTTTCTTTTTTTTTTTTCTTTCTCTTTCTTTCTTTCTTTCTTTCTTTCTTTCTTCCTTTTTTCTTTCTTTTTTCTCTCTTTTTTTCTCTCTTTTTTTCTTTCTTTTTTTCTTTTCTTTCTTTCTTTCTCTCTTTCTTTCTTTTCTTTCTTTCTTTCTTTCTTTCTTTCTTTTCTTTCTTTCTTTCTTTCTTTCTTTCTTTTCTTTCTTTCTTTCTTTGTTTCTTTTTTTTTTTCCTTCTTTCTTTCTTTCTTCCTTTTTTCTTTCTTTTTTCTTTCTTTTTTCTCTCTTTTTTTCTTTCTTTTTTTCTTTCTTTTTTTCTTTTCTTTCTTTCTTTCTTTCTTTCTTTTCTTTCTTTCTTTCTTTTCTTTCTTTCTTTCTTTCTTTCTTTTCTTTCTTTTCTTTCTTTCTTCCTTCCTTCCTTTCTCTCTTTCTTTCTTTCTTTCTTCCTTCCTTCCTTCCTTCCTTCCTTCCTTTCTTCCTTTCTTCCTTTCTTCCTTCCTTCCTTTCTTTCTTTCTTTCTTTTGTTTGCGGATTTGGTTGCCTTCAGGGACGCTTAATTGAATGTGACGAAAGGCAGAAATCCCTGCCGTGCGACTGCCTTTGTTCATGCTCAGGTTGATTCCCTCCCGTATGATGGAATGGAATGGAGCAGTGTGAGTGATTGCGGATTTTGCAAGGAAGGACAGGCTTGATCATGCGACATGGTCGTTCCGCATTTTCCTGTCTCTCTGTCGTCTTGCGTCAATTAATGCCATTCCGATGATTCATTTACATTAAGTATACGTTCACGACGGCCTTCCCTTAACTGTGGTACCGTGTACCTCTCTGCCTCGTCTCTCTCTCGATCCTTCCTTCTGAGAAGCCTCGGTGACTTGCGGGCCGGCGGAGAGCGTCTCCTCTCCTGCCGTCATGGACCTTCATCTGGTGTTTGCCGTCACAGACCGTTTTCTGGTGTTTGTTGCGTAAATTCACTCCGCTGTCTCCTGTGAATTTATGGGGGGGGGGGATTGTGACACGAGCTCTGCAGTCTGAATTCGTGGAAGGATGACCGATGAGCCTACATGCAGGTGGGTGCATACGTACATGCCTACATGCGTGCACCGGTGCAGGTTCGGGAGTAAGTTTGAGGGTTCAGGGGAGGATGCCGAGGCTGTGGAGGACATTGCGAAGAATCCCTGTGAGTGCATGAGTGCACGAGTCTCTTCGGGCGTTTAATCTCTTTCTCGATTGAATGAATGAAAACGGCATGCAGGAAAAGATCCTTCTCTCCCGATCCCTAGTCTTGGCGTGGCTGAGAGGCTGCTTCAGCAGCCCATTCGGGGTGGAATTCTCACTCTGCTTTCTTTCTCTGTGGGGGAGGGGTCTCTTTCTCCGTCACGCTCTGATTCCATTCTGTCCGCCTCTTTCTCCTTCTCTCTCTTTGCTTCTTGTCGTTCATTCTTGTCTTCGATTTGGAGCAGGTGGGTATTTGTTGTATGGAGGTCGCAAGGAGGACACAGCGCTGGACCCGGGCGACTGGACAAACCCGAACTTTGGGTTCAGTCAGACAGGCGGCTGGGGAAGCGGCATCAACTTCGAGACCGTCATGGGCTGCTTTGACCGAGATGTCAGTGACTGCACGGGAAGGGAGGGAGGACAGAGGAGAGAGGAGTGTGCGTGCAGAATGAAAAGCTGACGACTCGATTCATTCAGCAGGCATGCAGGTGGACAGAGACAGTTTGGTTTTTTGCTCTTTTCGATGTTGTATGAGTGCTCTGTTCAGTGTCCTCTTAGTTCTGTACTTTTGCCTCTTCATGCATGCGCCCGAGACGTGGTCTGCGCGGTGCTCGGACGACTTTCTGCGACACGTATGCGGTTCTGCTTGCGCTTCTGCGTGTATGTTGGCATATCCATCCGTCGTCCTTCCGCTTAGCTGGAAGGTTGCTAGCCAGCTTACACAGATGTTGTGTGTGATAAACGGGGGAGAGGTAGGGCAGGGCAGGGCAAAGCAAGCAGCAACGGTTCATTTTGATTGCTTGTACTTGTTGACTTGCATGTGTTTTTTGTCCATCCATGCAGACAAGCAGGTCAAAGACAGAGGCGGACAACCACTACGCCCTTTGGGCTCTCGACAAAGTTCAGGAGACGGTGTTGCACTACTTGCGCCTGGTGTGTGCGGGGATACCGGAGGGGGCAACCACAGTGATGGGCGTCGGGCCGGTCTGGGAAGTCGGCGGGTTCTGCGATTGGGCTGCGGACACCGCCGCTCTGCACAGCGATCAATGCATGGGTGGGTGGGTGAGCTGGGAGGACGTTCAGATCGACAGAGAGAGAGAGAGAGAGTCTGTCAGCCGGTGGGAGGGACCCCGCAGCTGCGATCGATATTAAATGTACGTGCTTTATTCTTTCTTTCTTTCTTTCTTTCTGTCTGTCTTTCATGCGGCAGCTTCATGGGGGAATGATGTCATGAGAGGATGGAGGCCTTGGCAATTAATTCAAAAAACTGACGAGAAAGGGCAGATGCATCGTGAAGTCATGTGCACGTCAGAAAGAGGTATTTTGACACTTTGTTCGAAACACACACTGGCCTTTTCTCATTGCGTGCATACTACACCACATGTGCCTGCCTGCGTCTTGTCGTCATGCAGCCCTTTTCCTTCGGTATATCCGTGAATTGTCTGTACGTCATGTTGATGGGCCTCGGTCAATCGAACGTTTTCTGTTTGAGATTCCATTTCCACTTTTTTTTTTTGGTTGATATCAAGCACCACATGCATATCAGTGCATGCTCGTGTTTATTTTAAGGGGGCCGTGTGGTTCATACATGCCTGCAGAGTTTCTGACGGAAAACTTCGACGTCAACGCGGCGCACACGGGCGCGAATGACTGTAATCCTTCGCAGCACGGATTTGCAAAGGTACGTCGGCAGGCGCGAAGTGAGAGATACAGGCATCCCACATCTCTACTGATTGAAGTGGGAAACAAACGCGAGCAGACAAACAAAGCACACTCGTTGGCAGAACTGCACAAAGAGAGGGGGTGAGGGTGGCAAGAAGGACAGAAAACAAAAAAAGAGCTGTCGGGTGGCTCTCGTCTCGTACTTGATTCTTTTCTTCTCCTCCTTTCCTTAGCTCGATCCATACAGAGGCTCTCAACTCTATTTGCCCTGATGCGATTGACGCGTCCTTTATTGCATGCTGCAGACTCTGTGTGATCTTGCGTGCGTCAGCGATGCGGTGCGGGTGGGGAACGCGGAGGTCATGAAGAGGCTCGACGAGGTCCGGAGCAATCTGCAGGTTGGTACGTCGGTTGGTCTCTTGGTTGGTTGGTTGGTTGTTGGGTCCTGTCGGTGGGTGCATTGGCAGGGGGGTGCACCTTCTCAGATCAGACAGCTAGAGAATAGATTGATTGATTGATTGATTGATTGGTGGGGTTCTGGAAGAAAAGCGAGGCAGATTGAGGGGAACCGCGAAGGAAGAGGAGCTCCGAGGAACGGACGGAAGACGGAAAAGAAAGAAAGAGTGAAGGAATGAAGGAGACATCACAGAGAGAGTGAGAGAGAAACAACAAATCAATTTGTGGAAACGTACGCTGCGCTTCAGAGCTTCCTTCCCCCTAGCGCCCTCCAGTCGATTGTGTGTTTCATAAGTGGTGATTGGTGCATGACAGCTAGACAGGCCCTCGCTCGATCGACTTACTCTTTGACTGCATTGCTTCAATCTACTGTGCACATGGGCTTTCGCTCTCACTGTGCAGGGCAACGTGTTCAACCGGATGCACCACCACTTCTCTCACGTCGAGCAGCTCATCGGCTGGCTGGCCGATCTTCAGGTGGGAGGCCTGGCTGGCTGGCTGGCTGGCTGGCTTGCCCGTTGTTTGTCTACATACATGTAGGCGCCCCCTATTCTCTTTATTTGCTTCTCTAGCTGTCTGAGAGGGCTGGCTTCTGTCCAATGTGCGTGCAGCCTGTGTTTCTCCTTTCTGTCGGTTGCCGCCAGGCGCCTTCGCGTCTGCGTGCGGGTCTGCATGCGAGCGTCCTACTTTGCGGCTTGATTCAGTGCAGGCAACTGAATGGCTGGCAGTCTGTTCTCGTCTGCAAAGCAAAGCAAAGCAGGGTTTCTTTCTGCTTTTCCCACACGTCGTTGAACTCAATCAAGGGCTCTCTGTGGTCTGTTGGGGAATCTGTGCGGTACGTGAATGGACATACGTGTATGTCTGTGACTGCTCCCCTTCCGTCCCTGCAGGAGTGGCACGCACACGACATCAAAACAGAGATCACAGCAGAGATTCATCACCGATTGTTGCTACAGCAGCTCCATGAGTGCAAGAGAAGTGTTGGGCATATTGAAGGCGCAACGAGGGCAGAGGACGGCAACTTGAAGTTGGCGGCAGGGGAAGGAGACGGGAGTTTGCAGTCTCCCCAGCAGCAGCAGCAGACGAAAAACTCCTCTCCACCAACCGGCCGGCTGCTCGCCTGCATTTCCTCTGAATTCGAAAATCTCCTCCCAGCACCGTCCCCCCCCACGCAGCAGCTTCTGTCCCACTCCTCAGAGGACTCGAGGAAGCGCCTGGAGTCCCGACTTTCCAGAATGCCCCACGAGGAGGTCTCCCGGTTTGTCGCCAGTCTGGAGGGCTTAGCTCGGCAGACTGAGCGCGCCTGTTTGCACTCTATGGGAGATGCCGAGAAGGAAATTGAGGCTGCCCTCGTTCTCCTGCCCTCGTTCAGACAGAATGAGACGGCAGCAATGCCCCCCCTCGGTGACTCGATGGTGTCAGCAGCAGGAGAGGGGAAGGAGAAGAGAGAGAAGTTTGAGGCTCTGATCGCAGACGCGGCAGGGAAGGTGATTGCGAGGGTGAAGAGAAGCAGAACAGATTTGGAACGCCATCTAGGAAAATACAGAGTCTTTGCCGACTCCCTGTTGTCGATGGACGGAGAGGTAGAGCAGGTGGGAAAAGGCCATTCAGAGAGTCTGGTGATTGCAGAGCGTGTGCGTTCAGAGAGCTTGACGGTTCTGTCGAGACTCTCTGAGATCCTCTCACGCAGAGAGAAAGAGCTCTCACAAGTAGAGAGGCAGATCGAGAGGGCCCAAAGCCAGGCCACCGCACTCAGCACGAACACACTTGGCCTGCCCCTCCTGGGCCGTGTAGTCCTCTCTTTAGAGTCTGCCTCGCTGTCCTTTGCCCCCACAAGTGAGGACTCAGCCAGACTTGTAGTCGCCGCTTCCGTAAAGAATGTGTTTTCAGCATCGACTAAGGCAGTTGCGACAGGGAAGAGCTTGTTTTCCGATGTCCTCACTTTCGTTGCTCGGTCCCGTGTGCATCTCCAAATAGAGAGAGAGGCCGTCGAAGAGATCCTGCATTGGCTCCACGAGGAGTCCGGAGAGAAGTTGAAGAGCAACAAGAAGAGGCAACAGAAACTTGCCTTTGAAGAGCGTCTGGTGCCCTTGTGGGACCAAATTTGGAAGTCTCGGGAGAAAATGCAAACACAACTGCTGCAAACATTCCAGAGCACTAGAGAGAAAATTGAGGTGCTAGGTAGTCAGATGACTGGCCAGTCGCTTGTGTTGCGGCTTTTGTCTGTCTACGCGCAGACAGTTGAGTCCCTCCCCCACAAAGAGCTTGCCCATCTTCTCTCCCCCGCAGAGAGGAAATCCCTCCGAGTCACCCCTCCTTTCCCCCACCTCCCCCCCCCCTCCAAGCCGTCTCCATCCCCCCGTCAGGCTGCCGTCTCGTCCCCTTTCTCCTCCTTCCGAGAAAGAGGGGGTGTTGAACGGGTGTGAGGAGGTGCGGAATTCCAAGCAGGCCTTCGCAGCTTTGTTATCTTTGTGGCGCCGCAGAGTGACCAAGGGTCCCCTGGCCCTTTCTCGTCTCCTTTCCTCTTCCGTCCGTCTCCTCTCCTGGCTGGAGAGCGTCGCCCACTCAGAGGACTTGTGGAACCAGAGCCACCGCTTTGGCCTCCTGTCCTCCTCTTCCCCTTCCTCTCAGAAAAAGGGAGAACACATCAAGAAGGAACAGCAGCATTCTTTGTCTCTCTTGGAGGAGACGAAAGAGAAAGAGAGCAATGGAGAGTCGCACCGACCTCACAAGGAGACGCCTCAAACAACAGAAACCGAAGTGGCAGAGACCTCCCTTGCACTTCCACCGTCTCAGTCTCTCATCGCAGAAGCTGTCGAAGAAGAGGAAGAACAGAACGCAAACGAAGCAGAGAGAGACAAAACTGTCCGCAGCGGTCCCCCCCTCTCCCCTCCTTCTCTTTCTGAGCTTCGTGACACCCGTCTCCTCTCGTTCCGCATCTTGTCAGTTCCGCATCTTGTCAGAGACGCGAAAGTTCTCTGAGGCGTTCGATGAGTTTTCCTTTTCCCGTCTTGTCCAAGAGTCGAGGTCGGCAGATTCTGCTCCTCTCTCCCTGTCTGTCTTCCTCGCGTCTGCTGAGGCATCTGAAGGGGAAGCAGAGGAGAGAGAGGACGAAGAAGACGAATCGATTGTGGGAGAGGAGGGGGAGCGCGAGGGTTCTGAGAAGGAAGGGGAGGTGCTTTCTTCTTCTTCCTCCCAGGAGCAGATCGAGTGGATGCGGAAGGAGACCAAGAGAGCGTTGTCTGCCCTCTCAGTCTTTATCTCTTCCGAGTGCAGACGTCATGACCGAATCAGAAAGGCAACCCACACAGTCTGCAGATCGAAGGAATGTGGCAATAGGCACACACACCCAAGAAAAGCCAAAGCTCAGCCTTCCCAGAATGCCCTTCAGCAGCAGAGCCGCCTAGATTCTCCTCATGCAGCAAGGGCGAACTCAGAGACCGAATCCCCTCAGTCTCTCTCTCCCAACCCTCAAGAAGACCCCACGCACAGGAGGACCGAGACGCTCCTCGCACAGAGTCAGCCTGAGTCCTCTCTCACGTTCACGGAAGGAGAGGGGAGCGGGAAAGAAGAGAAGGAGGACGGTCACCCCCCCGCCCTCAAGGCCGTGGGCCCACATTAATTCTGGCCGCCAGCCTCGGGCCCGAGAGCCGACTTCTGCATCGACTGCCGAGAGCCAGTCACTTTTTCAGTTCTGCCGTTCGAACAATTAAGACGCCGACGGCGGCGAGGTTCTCATTCATGAGACCAAAAAGCCGCACACAGATGCGGCAAACTTGTACAGTGTTGAGGGGATGGGGGTCTGGTCAGCTCGAAAAAGGCGCGAGCCTCTTCTCTTTATGGGTGGTCGCACGTTTCCCTAATTTTCTCTCACCTGCGCTGAAAGAGCAGCAGTGTGTGGCCATCGCCTTTCTCTTTCTCTTCTTCTTTCTCATCGGAAACCCTTTTTTCTTTTTCCCTTTTGCTTTTTTTTGGTCGAGTTTTCTCTCGATGGCCGTTCTTTTGTTGACTGCTCTTGACCTTGCAGCACATGCTTCTTCATTTTGCTGAGGCTTGATGAATTTATGTGGCGTTTGGTCATGGTGCGGTCGATTGCGAAGATGAAAGCGGAATGAAGGAGTCAAAAAGAAAAAGGGAGAGAGCGAGAGAAAAAAAAGAACAGAGAGAGAGATGGCTTAATTTTAAGAGAATGGGAAGCGTGTCGGCACAAAATAATATTTAGGATTTAATAATAAACGCTCAGGGCGGTCAGGCTAGGGTCACTGTTGCATTCTATGGCTAAAGTGTAATGTCAGCAAGCTAGCCAGCAAACCTACCGTAAAAACGTACTTACAGTGTATGTATTAACTATCTACATATTTTTTTAAAAACTCTTCACCATCATATAACACATAAAAAATATCAATACTCTAACTAGTAATCTTAGTCTGAAATCTATATAGAAACATATTTCATAGTAGTGCTAAGAAAAGGTTCAAGGTTCACTTCGAAGTAATGAACCTGAATCAGGTTCAAAAACAGGTTCACTTTTAATTAATAGAAACCTCATTTTTTGATGTTATTTTATGCCTTTAAATTAGGCTTTAATGCATTTTTAGAACGTTTTATTATAGAATTTATGCCTTAGTAGTGTTTTTAAATAGTTTAAATCAATATTTACGCTCACATTAGGTGCTAGTCTCAAGTTATTCACTGTTTATAGTCGAAAATTAGTAATCAAAAAAGCCTGGAAAAATTGGAAAATGCCATAATTAAATTTATATGATCGTATCAATCATGACAATTTAGTCAACATAAGATCGTTACAGCGTTTCTTTCTTTCTTTCATCCACTCATCGGTTGCCCCGCGGCCCCCGCTCCCCCCCTCCCTCTCTGTGCATCACCGCCTCTTTGACCTGCTACTCCCGGCCTGGCCTGTTACCCCCCCCCCTGCTCCCCCCCATGGCCCCCACCGCTCCCAGCTACCGCGGGTGGCACCCAAACATCTAGGTTTGCATTCGTTCCAACCTTTTGCTACACAAAATCGGATTGAAACTCTGTTTTCGAATACTCATCAGTGTACCCGATCATGTGAATTGGCAATATTGTGTCACCTGTTTTGTACTTTGCATGAGGAGCAACATTCTTGTTCAACTCCCCTCTCGTCCACTTCGGAGCCTGCCCGGTGTTGTACTCAGTCGCCATGTATAAAATTTCTAACCATCGTACCGTTATCGTTGGAACCTCCCTCTTGGAAAAGGTGCACACAATCTCAAGCTTTCCCTACATACCACTTCGAAGTTTTTATGCTGATATATGATGCTGGCATATGCTGACATGCATCTGTCCGACACAATAGATTGAACCGGCTGGGGACAGTTGCTGTGCACGCGGCTCCGGCTCCTTATTTCACCTATATCGGCCGCGGACGGCGCGGGCCTGGCCGGCCTTGTACCAGTGGCCACGCGTCTGGCCTCCAAAACAGGTTCAAAACAGGTTCAACAAGTTCACTTTTTCAGATTTGAACCTTTTCTCAATAAACCTTTTCCCAGCCCTATTTCATAGTTCTAAGAATCTAGGTGTCGGCTAAAGAAAAAAAAAAAAGATCCCCCCAAACCCTTTACTTTTTTTTTTCCTTTTTTTCTTTTTTAACTAGTTTTTCAATCAATTAACTGTTGTTCAAGTATTGCACAGGTGTTGTTCATATGTTGCACAACTGTTGTTACTAACTTGTTATGTGTTGTTAAGGGTAAAAAAATAAAAAAAAAACAAAAAAAAAATCTTTCCGATCGCTTATTTTTTTTCTTTAGCCGACGCCTAGCTAAGAATAACATCATTTGAATTTCTACTACTCATTGAAATCTCACTCAACCAGTTTCAATTTACTATATTGAATTTAGGTTAGTGACCTGACCTTATTTTTTTTTTATGTCAAATAACGTCAAAGTTAGGTCAAATGGGATTAGGATTGGGATTTATGTCCAGAGGATTGGCCTCCCACCCCAATGTCGAATGTCCGACGTTCATGCAGCTTCCAAAGAAAGCGCCTATAGATGTATCAGACCTCCCTGGCTGGCCTATACAGGTTTAGCCTGTGTTGTAATCAGTCTGAGATTTTGTGGCCCTGATCTCCTCTTCGACTGCCAGCCTTTTCCTTTGACGGAGGATGGGATCAGCTGAGCCTGTAGAGATCTCTTTATATTAAATTTTTCACCCGTCTACATGCAATCACTATACAACTGCTCGTTTAAAGAAGGTTCATATCAGCGTGCACAGCTCCCCAACCTGTGAGAGATCTATTATATTCAAACCTCAGATGTCTAATTGATCAGAGATTTCACCTCAAGAGTTCATGCAGAAGCAAACTCGATCAGATCAAGCTCGACATCATTGTATGCCGACGATGTTATCTGTACATCTGAAAAAAATACTCTCTGCACGTCCGCGCTCTTAGCAGTCAACTCAATTCAAGTTCTTTTCTTAAACTTAGTTATTTTTTTTTTTTTTGTTCATTAGAAAAAAGAGCTAATGCGTAATGTGTAGTAACGTATTTCATGTTAGGGGGCACTAAAAAATTCTCTTATCCCACAGTGTGGGATAAGATAGGATAAGATCAGCTAAGCCCCCCCCCCCCCCCCGCCGCATGGTTCCGCTTATCCCATAGTGGGCGCCGCCGCATTTGACCGTGAGTCTATTTGTCATGAACTGTCAATCCCCCCCTTTTATCCCATACTGTGGGATAAGTGATTTTTTTTGTGTCGCCTCAGTGAGTAGCATGATCATTGTGCCATCTCCCGGCCCGCGCGGCGCGCGTCTCTCTCCTGAGTCCCCCCAGTGGCGCCGTGATGCGCGCCGCGCATGAGTTGGCCGTCTCCCACAAAGCGCCGGGTCGAGAAAGGGCCGATAACTGATTTCCTTCTTGCTGATATTCAGTGCCGTTCCAGGACTGCCACCATTCCTTGTGTTCTGAAGCATCTTCCTCTGCAGATAGCACGACGGGGCATTCGGCTGCAAGAGGAGACTGAGGGTTTCTTGAGTTTGTCCCAGAAAATTGTCGTCGCATGTCTGTTTCATGATTTGAGTGGCGGTTGGCAGCAAAGAGACTGAATAGCGAAGAGAGTTATTTTTGAGAGGAATCCCGAAAGGAGGGGGGAAAAGAAATGTTCCTCACTGGATTACGGCAGGCAGTCAAGACAGGGGTGCCCAGATTCGGCTCTTCTCTTCTTGAGTTGGGCAGAGAGAGCGGGAGGGCAGTCTCTCAATCTTCCTCTTCATCCTGTTCTTCGTCTTCTTCTTTTGTGACTCTCTCTTCATGTGATCAGTCCTCCTCATCTGTGCCTTCTGTTTCTGCCGGAGTGACAAAAAATCTTCATACACATGGAAGGGGACTCGGTCTGCGTGCACACACGCCTCCTTCTTTGTCTTCGTTTCGTGATTTCGCTCCAGCGTCTCCGTTCTCTCTTCCTCTTCATCAAAGCCGTCTCTTCGGTCCCTTGACAGCCCCTATCTCTGGTGGCCGCTGGAGGGCGTTCGCATCCCAGCCGTTTCCTTCTTCCCAAGGCAGGGGGGGAGGGGAGGCGCAGACGGAGACGGCGAGCAAGGTTTCTGAGGGAGACGGGAAGAGTTTGAACGAAGGAGACGGCAAGACTGTGGGAGAGGGTGTGGCTGACAAGAAAGAGACGGGGGCGGCAACGGCACAGGAGGGACAGCAGGGGGGTGCGCAGAGTGAAAAAGGCGAACAGATGAGTGCCTCAGAGACGCCCAAGGAGGGCTCTGGAGAGTCTTCTTCTTCTTCTTCCTCATCGTCCTCTTCGTCATCCTCAAGTTCCAGGATCATGAATGAGATCCGGCCCTCCTCTGGGTTCTCCCGGAGAGACGCGTTGATAGGCGCTGTGTGGGTGGCGGCTGGTGTCGCGGGGTTCGGATTGTTTCTCTTCTATTGCAACTCGATACAAAAGCCCGCACACGGTCAGCAAAGAACGAGCACAAGCACGAAGCACTGACTGAAGTGGCGGAATAGAGTTGGACGATCGAAATTTTCGGCAGCGGCACTTCGTCCTTGCGCTGCGTCTTTATCTCTGCTCTTTTCTTTGTTCGCCTTCTTTCCTTTGTCTGATACAAGAATTTGATTTCGCGG
>JAHBMJ010005757.1:79001-86501 GCA_018398765.1 Chromera velia | reverse complement strand
GGATATTTCAACTAAAGCATGTACCCACCCCGGCCAAAAACTGTACAAAAGGAATCTTCCGAGCCCAGATTCCAGTCGATCTGTCCTTCTTTCTCTAGTTCTGTCTGTCCATGCAAAAAGTGAATCACTTCACTTCGATCCCGGCCGATCTCGCACATGCCGCTTCTGCTTTCGACATGCATATGCAGACCAAACTGTGTGTGCATCACCACTGGGGTGGGTCCACACATACAAACCTAGATACAAACACACACAAATCAAATGCGAAAGGAAAAGAAAAACAAAAAAAAAAGAACACGGAAGAATGTGAACACCTGATGTACCTGATGTCCTTCTTGTCTTCTTCTCTCGGGGTCTCAATTGAATGCACGCTCGACTGCAGTGCTGCCTCAAAGGAATTCACATCCTGCGCCGCCCATTCATTCCTTGAACGGCGATAAGACAAACAACCTGCAAGTGCATGCTAGAACAGGTCAGTGTTTGATCCTGGCGCGTTTATGCGGTCGATGCACGCCTACTGGATCATGCCGATGGTGATCACGAAGTTCGATTGGTTTTTCTCTTTCTTGTCCCTCTTTGAATTCTTCTTGTCTCCCCCGGCCTCGCTGCTCTTTCTTCTCCCTCTTCCTCCCTGTTTGCGACGGACGAAGTTTGCGTGCCAAATGGAGCTTGCTCACTTGACGCAGCAAAGACCGGAGGACGCGAGAATTAAAACAAAACAGGCATGTAGATATGGACGTACACTGTGCATTGAATCATGCAAAAAGAAAAGAGAGAACAAAAAAAAGATATTGTGCCAAAAAGAAGAGACGCACCATGCTGAGGTACTACGCGAAGCAACTGAGGGAACACAGACAGAATACGAAGCCACAAAAAAACAAAAAGAATCCTACAACCTGTCTTTGACCTTTCCCTCCTACTTCGACAATGCACGCTTCTCTGACTCTCTCCTCCTGTGCATAATTCTTCATTGCATTTCTTCAGTTGATTGATTTTGAAATTCTTCCTTCTCAATCAATCAATTCGTTTGAGGGAGGAGAGAGGGGGGGGATAGTACATCACTCGCGTTTCGAGGGCCCCCCCACGCGCTTTCTTTGACCACGCTTTCTTTCGCCACCCAGAAGAGAGAAAGAAAGAAAAAAAAAAAGACGACAAGCTAACGAGTCGAAAACCAAGTGCCCGAAGAGATCAGGCGGGACAACAGCAAGGTTTAACAACGGAGAAAAAAGAACACACTCCACCAAAACAAAAACAAGTCCATGCATGGTATCCGGCGGGACGGCAGCAAATTAACAAGGGAGGTCGAAAAACCAGCAAGCATGATCGATCGGAGGACGGTCAGACGTCAGATCACCGAATTCATTCTGCATGGACAATGATCGAACCTTTTTCGATCTCTCATGCACCATGCGCATGCATGGGATCACATCCAAACATACAAGAGGCTTGCAAAAAAAAGAATAATCCTTCCCCTTACTTACCCTTACTCTCTGTGCATGACAGTCACCCCCCTCGGTCGAAACGGAAAGGAAGTGCGCGCTCGAGCTTACTTGCCCATACGCACGCAGCCATGCAGGCAAAATAAACGGGCCTAAAAGAAGAAGAGAAAAAAAAAATCACCAGGATCCTTTCAATGGTTGCATGCGAAGTTAATTATGAAGGAACATCCTTCCTGGCATGCAGGGAGCTAGGGCATAAATCTCCTCTGCAGGCATGCCCCCCTTGCTTCTTCCTTCTCCTTTTTCTGCATGTCACCCTCCCTTCCTCCATCAACCAGCCCCCCTATTGTACATGCAGGCACTGCACAGCTTTCCTTCCAGTCGCCCGCACTCTTTCACAATGTCCCTCCCTCCTCTGCATGCCCCCCCCCTCCCTCATCACTCATCCTTCCATTCTGAATTCTTTCTGCTCTCCTTTTTGCCAACTACTAGACCGATAGCTTGCGTGCTTTCTTCGAATCACTTAAATTTCTTTTCTGCCCTCCTTGCCCACGCCCTCGATGGACTCTCCAGGCATGACCTCCCGTGTCCTTCTTGGACTTCCACAGAAAGACAGACAGGCAGGCAGGCAGGCAGGAAGGCAGGATGCACACTTCCACACTGGCCGAGAAAGAAAGAAAGAAACATTCATGCATGCAGGATCTTCTGGGCCACACGTCGATCAATCGGCATTTGGAAGAAACCCCCCCCGCGTGCAAAAAAGATCGGCTGGCATCTGCCGTTCTTTGTCCCAGGAAGATGAGCAAGAAGCTAAAGCGAAAAGAGAGACAGCTAGTCATAAAACAAGGAAGGAGAAGGAAAAAGGGAAGGAAAAAAGAAAGAAGGAAAGGAAGGAAGGAAGGAAGAAGAGACTAAATAAAGCATCATCTGATCATTCATCTCTCTGTCGGACGGTATAACAGAAAGACATTCAACGCACATCGATCCTCCCTTCCTCTCCCCCCCCTTGATTCGTTCATTCCTTAGTTATTGTCCCACTATCATCCGACCCTACCCGTCTACTGCTGAATAAGTGCTGATCCCCATGTCGGATCCAGGAAAGCAGAACTCTCCCCCCCCTTTTCTTTTTCTCTTCTTCCCATCCCCCCCCCCTTTTTTTTGAGAAGGTACAGTGAATGATGTAGAACTTTGATCGATCCACAATGAAATGCATGCACTGAACTTGCAGCCCTTCCTGCCTGATGAACCTAGCTGCCTTTTTTCACGATCTGCCTTCCTGGCTTTGAGTCCCTTCATCCACCATCACTCAACCCTCTCTGCTTTAATTTTGCCCCCCCCCCTGATAGATCGATCCCTCCCTGAGGCTCCCTCACTGATACTTTCTTGACCGTCCCTGCAACGCCCTCTCAACTCTTCTCCCGTATTCCCTCTGAACCTCCACGGGCACACCGATGATCTCCTGCTTGGAGGCATACCGAGCGTCTGCCCCCTTCACGTCTGCATGCTTGGGTGTCTCTTTGATCTTCTCCACAAACTTCCCACCAGAGTCTTTTCTCCAGTTCCCTCCTCCACATACTTCCCCTGGGGCTGCAGGAGGGAGATCAGTGGGTGTCTGCATGTGGGCAACGTTGACCGTCTCGAGGTACTGATTGAAGACGGGCTTCAGAGAAGGATGCGAAAATGCGCCCTCGCGCGCTTTCAGAGCGAGCGCCTGGAGTGCCTCGTACCTCCACCCCTTCTCCCACAGCGCGGCCTGCTTGAAAGAGACGCCACTTGTCTGCGGCCTGGAGGGAAGAGGGAGCTGTATCGCGTCCGCAATGAGTTGCGGGACGTGTGATTGAGTCACAGAGGGAGACGTCGGATGGATTTCTTCCTCAGGTGCGGCGCCCCCGAGAGAGGGAGAGGCCGACTGATCCTCATCACGTGTGGTCATTGACAAGCCAGCGTTCTCTTCTTTTGCTGCTGTTGCTGGGACTGCAGAGGACGAGCCGATTGGGGTCTCTCTGGGTGCAGAATGAGAGATTGGAGGCTGGGGGGAAGAGCCGGAAGCCCCAGAGTTCACCTCTTGATTTGAGGAACCCTTGTAGCAGCCTGCAGTTCTCTTGTCTTTCTTCATGTTGTTCTCTCCCTCTTGGCTTTTCTTCTTTTCCTTTCCTGCGGTGGGTGTCTTCTTCTTTGGCTTCTGCTTGCACTCCTCCCCCCCCGGTATCGCCTGCTTTGCAGGGACCTCATCTGTCTGACAGTGTGCTTTGGGGGAGAGAGGGGCATGTGGAGCGTCTGCAATGTGCTTGCCAATGGGTGTCTCTGATTTGGAGACAGTCACGGAAAGGGGGGGGGGCGTCGGGGCGCTTTCTGCATGTGCAGGGTATTCCGGAGAGTCCACGTTGAATTTCATACTTCTATCGTCTCGTGCTGCGATTGGAGGGGGAAAATGGAGAGTCTGTCTTCCACGGGCTGCAACAGTGGGGGTTGCAGACACGGAAAGATTCGGGGATGCGGGACCGTCACGGCCCTTGGACAGCGCATCTGGGGAAGCGGGTTTGGTAATTCTCTTGCCCCCCGTCTCCTTTTTCTTCTTCTCCTTTCGATCTTTCTTCTCCTCCTTCTCTGCCGAGGAAGGCTTCTTGGTGGGGGGACGCTTCTTGCCCCCCACATCTTGCTCCTTCTGCTTCTCTTTCTTCTGCTGCTTCCCCTTTTCTTCCGGAGCAGGCTTCTTCTTTTTCGTCGGTGTGTCAATGAAAGACTCGCCTGCTACTGTGGAAGGGAGGGGAGAGATGATGGTCTCTCTGATTGCCGGAAGGGGGGCGGCAGACTGTTGAGGATCGGCAGGCGTCTGCGGTTCTTTCCCTTCCCCCTCTCTCAACGAGGCGAAGCTGCGGGTGCGGGCGTTGAGGTCCCGTTGGATTTGGAGATCTTTCTCTCTCAACCGCTGGAGGTCATTGGAGAGAGTCGCAACGTTCCGTGAAGCGTCACGAGGCTCGGTTCGCTGGGGAGTCGGGAGCTTGGGGTCTACGCCTGTGTTCTTTTCCTTTGTTGCCGCTGCTGCTGGGGTTGCATGCCGATTGTCTCTCTGGCTGCAGGAGAAGTGTGGGAGGACCATGTAAGGAGACGAGGCGTTGGTCAGCTGGAGAGTCTGGTACTCCAAGCCTCTACATGTAAGGCGAATATGGGGTGGTGGAACACACGCAGTGTTGGCGGGCTCTTTCATGCGGCGGTGTTTTGGGGAGGGGCCGAGCCACTGGTCTCTGATTTGCGCAGATACTCGCATGTGGTACATGGGATCCCGATGTGTGGCGGTAAGAACGGGGACCTGCACAAACAAATTCAGTGGAGGAGATTGATTCAGGATGGATGCGACTGCTTGGGCGCTGTTGCTTGACTGCCAACCAAGAAGTATTGTGGTCAGACTTTCTTTTTGTATTCAGAAGAAGAGGGAATGTTTGTCGAGATATTTGGGCAAAAGGAGAGAGACGTTCGTGCAAACTGAAGAACATGCACAAGGCTGTATCAGCACTGGCTCATACACGCATCTGCTTTCTCGAGTGCTTGCAAAAGCAGCTCTTGACGGAGGCAGATCTTCAGTCAGAAGCAGTGTTTATGTTCCTTGAACGCACCTTTCTGGGTTCCACTGTGTTGGGTGTTGCAGTGACAGAGTTGGTTGTGCATTTTGTAGGGGCGAAGCGCCCCCTGTCACTCTCCATCAGGTTTCGGATCATTGTAGCTCTGGACAGGTCTGTTCTTGCGTGTCGTCCAACAAACCCAGAGCTTCAGGTCTAATAAGTCTTGCGAACAATGCGAAGTCAGCAGACTGAAAAACTGAAAAGAGACAACAGTATGAGGAAAGTCAAGACTATATCAAAAGCTCTCTAAAAGTTCCTGCGATGGAAATGTTCAACTAGTTCCGAGCGCAAGAGGTAGGAAGCCAGTGTAAACATCTCCAAAGAATAGGTACTCAGTTGGGCAATGGTGCTTCTCGGCGGAAGTTGAATCCGAAGTTCTCGCCATGCAACAACGTTTGATCATCGTTTGAATTCGTTTGATCGTGTGTCCCGAGTAAGTTTGACCCGGGCTATCAACCCTGCATGGCGTCTCATGGCGCGCCTATACGTACGAAGACGCGGCTGCCGGGGTCCGTATGAGGCCATGCACCCACGAGTATATGCAGTGCCATCCATGTGCCATCCACAGAATGCCGTCTCTCTTCAACTGGTTACCTGGCATATACCTGGCATGGTATGGCATGGTTACCTGGCTCAATATTATTGCTCTGACATGCTCGAACAGTGTTTCAACAGTCAGACTAGCTGTATACGGCTCAAGGGATTCGCATCCGACGTCCATCGATCATCCGACTGTCATGCTCCAATGAGAACCGTTGTAAAAAACGCTCCATAGCTGGTTCCCATGAACTGGAAAAGTGTCAACGGGAAGCCGGAAAAATTGACGTGGCGCTTCTTTGTCCTGGTTCAATGCGACACGGAAGTCGATCATTACTCATCTATACGTGGACTTTGACTCCTGGCAAAGGACGCCAAACCCCGTGCGTCGCTTCTGAAAAAAACCATACACATTCATACACAGCCGGCGAACTGCCAGATATTATTTTCTCTCGGGCTCTGATCTTCAGGTTTCCTTCTCAACTCGGTCCAGCAAGTAAGTCAACGCATGACGGCGATTCAGTCTGCATGGCATGCAGGAACGTTCGTTTGGTCATCGATCCACTTAACCAGCGTGCGATTTTCATTGTGAAAGAAAGCACCTGCCCAGCTGTGAATACAAAAGGAGACACGCACAGAAAATTTCAGCGAAAACTTCCTCCCATCTTTTTGTCGTCCAGGCACCCGTCTACTTGAATTTTCGGTATCTCTGTCTTGCAACTCGTGCCTCTTGATTTGGAATCTGGGCCGTCAACTGGTATCTGACCCCTGCTCTTTCGACGGTCGTTTTCATTCTGCGTGCCTGCCTTCCTTAATTCCTGTTCATAAGTCAGAAGAGAAAAGGACCTGTAGACAGACAATCAAGCGTAGAGAGGGGTGCTGCTTGCAAGCAACGGAGTCAAGAAAAGGCTCGCTGCAACCCCGGGCTGCAAAGGGAGAGGGAAATTCGTAAGAACTTCAAGAAGAGCTGTACAACCTGTCTCTCTGTCTGTCTGTCGGTCTGGAAAGAATGGGGAAAGCAAGTCAATAAAAGATTTGAAACCTCCGACTGCAAACTCAGCTCATAAAGGCAGTCTCGAAAAAACAAAAAAAAGAGACAGCACAGCTTTTCTGTCTGTCTGTCTGTCTGCGTGTCTGTCTGCCTACCGATCTCCTTTTCTCGTCCTCCATGCATTTCATTTATTTTCTTCTCCCCCTACTACTCCACTCGTCGTTCTCTCTCTCTCTCTCCCTCTTTCGCTCTCTTTCTCTCTCTCTCTCTCTTTCTTTCTCTCTCTTTCTTTCTCTCTCTTTCTTTCTCTCTCTTTCTTTCTCTCTCTTTCTCTCTTTCTCTCTCTCTCTCTCTCTCTCTCTCTCTTTCTTTCTTTCTTTCTTTCTTTCTTTCTTTCTTTTTTCTTTCCGTTTCTTTCTTTGTGTTTCCTTACTCTTGCCATTCTTTCTTTTGGTTTTTCTTTCTTTTCCCCTGCTGTTTCCTTTTTTTTTCTCGTCTTTTCTTTCTTCCTCTCCTGGTCTCGTCATGCGTTTATTTGCTTGTTTATGTATGGGTTTATTTCCATCTTTTCTTTCTTTCTTTCTTTCTTTCTTTCTTTCTTTCTCTCTCTCTCTCTCTCTCTCTCTCTCTCTCTCCCCCTCTCCCTCTTTTACTTTCCGTCTCTTTCTTGTTGCTTGCTTATGTATGGATTTATTTCCATCTTTCTTTTTTTCTTTCTTTCTTTCTTGCTTGCTTGCATGCTTCCTTCCCTTCCTTCCTTCCTTCCTTCCTTTCTTTCTTTCTTCCTTCCTTCCTTCCTTTCTTTCTTTCTTTCTTTCTTGCTTGCTTGCATGCTTCCTTCCCTTCCTTCCTTCCTTCCTTCCTTCCTTTCTTTCTTTCTTCCTTCCTTCCTTCCTTCCTTTCTTTCTTTCTT
>JAHBMJ010005757.1:76745-78990 GCA_018398765.1 Chromera velia | reverse complement strand
GTGTGTGTGTGTGTGTGTGTGTGTGTGTGTTCCTTCTCTCTTTTTCTGTTTGCTTTGTTTCTTCCTTCCTTCCTGACTGACTGACTGACTGACTGACTGACTTTTTTAGAGTTTGTTACTTGCTTGTTGTATCGATCTCCGCTTCTCATCGGTGCTGGCGACGGTGGATTGTCGAAGGAGGCTCTCTGCCTATTTCTGTTTGCTTGCCCCAATTCTAATTCTGTTTTCTCCCTTCCGTGCAGAAGCAGAGCTCCCAACCTCCAGAGTCATCGTGTGATCCGACGCGCACTGCAAGCCGCAAACGGGAAAGACCATCACGCACCGATCGAACCTTCGTGGGATCTCGGAAAGTCTCTCTCATTTGAATCAGTACGTACGTCCGGGGTACAACTAACATTGAATTAAATCGGTTGGTGGACGATCAACAGACAGATCGAGGATAGAAAGGAAGGAATTCAGGTAAAAGCAGATCGATCGAGACTGTCGGTGCAGACTGTGCAACCCCCCCCGTCTCTCTCCGTCCCCACCGCCTTGGATCACCATGGTTGTCTTCACTGCCTGTCGGAGTCTCGCTTGGGTGACTCTATTCTTCTGGGTGGCCTATTTTCTCTCTGGACGAAGTGTGGTGTCCCCCCTTGTTCGGGTGGTCCTCGAGAGAGACCCCTTCCCCTGGCCGTTGACTCCTTGGCCCCTTCAGGTCACGGCAGCGTTCTTTGTCTGGGTGGATAAATTCATCGCAAGCGCAGGAAAAAGGGGAATAAGAATTCCGATCCCCGGTCTCTTTGTCATTATCGCATGTGGTCCCGCAGGTGGGTGTGCGGGTTTGGCCCTCTCGTACCAACGGACCTTCAAGAAGGCCGTGGGCTTGCAGGGGTGGGGCCTCCTTCTTGCAGTTGTCACGCTCCTTGGCGTGCCATTTGTACTGCAGAGTTTTGCCCGTGGGAGGTGATCTGACAATCATGGCGCGGGCTATCTGGTCGTCTACAGCATTCAGACGCAGTCGATCGTGTTTCATCATCATCATGCATAGCTAGCATTGCATACGCTGTAGCGCTAATTAACTGCGCTTATCGCCGCCATTGATTGCCAGTAGTCAATGATAGTCAATGAATAAGCTTCGATCCACCGTTCAGTAACTCTTAATTAAATGCTACAGTGAAATATCTTGGTGAAGTATATTAATGCATTGTTAAATTAATGCTTTTATTTCATGGACGAGCATTCATGCGATTTATTCATGCCATATAAAGCAAAAGCTGTGAACATTCATATAAGTGACGATGTTATCATGCTAAGAGGACTAGTAAGAGGAGCGACATCATCATCATCATCATGCACCATCGTCATCGGCCTCTTAAGGCGTCTAGCGTTTGATGTCAGACAGTTAGAGTACGTTTCTATGTAGGGGAAAATTCGTAACTTGAAGGAGACTGATGAAGAAAAAGAACCGTTATTACTTCAAACTGCTTTTAAACTGCTCCACCTCTCAACTCACAAGTTTCCTCATGAGAGACGCCGCCTCCCATGAGGTCGTTTTCCAGCCTAAATTACAAGGTTGACTGTATCGATCCACCGGCTCAGCATTTAGTTAATTTTAGTGCTTCTAACACTGCTTTATCCAAATTCGTTCACTCAACCCAGGATCCATACTATATAGGATCCATAGGGCATTTGAAAGCTTGCAAAACTCTGCGGGCCCTTCCGAGTCGCTTTAGTCTTAGACCTAGTCTTAGACTCTCTTGCCAGATAGAGCAAAACTTGCAGCCTAAGTATCTCTGTATGAGCTAAGAAACCTTGATAACGATGAATGAGTGAATTTTTAATGATTCAAAAACGATAAAAAAATGTGTATTTAGATATATACGAGGTTTACCAGCTTTAACTAGCTCAATCATGCTTAACTCATCATTATGATTAAGTTTTGGAGGGTATCTGTTCGAGTGCTTTGAAAGGAAAACCTCTCCGTACAAACGTCAGATCCCTTTTACAGAGCAATAAAAATCACTGCCACCAGGGCGAAGATAGTCCACCCAGGGT
Organism: Chromera velia; assembly: GCA_018398765.1. Classification (NCBI taxonomy): domain Eukaryota; family Chromeraceae; genus Chromera; species Chromera velia. The sequence goes on along the minus strand of JAHBMJ010005757.1, from coordinate 76,953 downwards.
AATATGTACCTCTCTTGCCTTCGGAGTCCTTCAAGTTGGCATGGTCAGAATCGTATGCTCCTTCCTCTGGCTGCTGAGACTGTGGATTGTCAGTTGTCTGCGGCTCTGTGACCTGCTGTGGCTCACGCGTAGGACGTTGTGCAGTCGCTCTCGAAGAAAGCCTTGGTGAGGTTCTGTTGCCAGTTCTTTCTGGACTGAGCACCTTTGC
>JAHBMJ010005757.1:49245-74245 GCA_018398765.1 Chromera velia | reverse complement strand
TACGGGGGTGGGGAGAGGCAGACAGGCCAGTCGCATCTCACTCTGTGGGTCTGACAAGGCAGGCACATGGGAGGCAGATCAAAGAATAGAAGTGTCTTATAGGGATTCGCTCTGTTTTGGGACCTTCTTTTAAAATTTTTGTATGCTTCTAAAAGACTTTCTGAGTTCCTACAGTTTGTCAAGGATCCTTCCTTCTTTTCTCTGTTCTATTCTTTTCCCCCATGTGCGTGCAGAATCAATCAATCCAAATTAGATCCAGTACGCCCTGAGTAGGGAAGGCAGGGACGGAGCTAGGGAAGGAGCATACTAATTAAGGAGGCAGACAAAAGTTTAACCAACTGAAAATTCACCAGCGAACTCAGGATATGTTTAATTGTACCTATACTAGTGCTCTCTATGGCAACCACAGAGGTTTGTCTGAGAGACTCAGTACTAGCTCTATTTAAAACCGTACGTCAATGTCTTAAACTGGCTGGGTTATAATCACATTAATTGTTACAAGCGGTAAAACTCTTTTAAATTTAAAGTTTATATCATCATCATCATCATCATCATACGCCATCGTTATCGGCCCATAATAGGCGTCTAGCGTTCAGCAAGTCATAACCTGTAAGGCAGATATAAAAAATAGTTTAAAAACTTTTTTTAATTTGTCTAGTGACTTTAGTAATTTGTATGATAATTGAAATTTTAAAATTTTGAATTAAGTAGTAATAGTGGTATAGTGCCACCGTAGTAGTGGTTTATTTAGTGCTATAGCTATTGAGTACTCTTGCTGTTTTAGTAGAAGTCGCCTATACGAATGAACTGTCACATTTATGTCGCTAGAGTTCCGTCATATAAGAGCTTTAAATTTAAGAATCAGACTGATAGAAACAGAATGAGCGAAGGAGTAGCAACAAACGTTTAGTAGCCTAACAGACCTTTCATCTACTAACTAACTGTCTCTGTACGTCTCGATGAATCTTATCTGCATACGTTTAGCTAGGTACTACGCTCAGTACTACGCTACAAGCCTGAGCATGCATGCGCTAACAGGCCAACTTGAATCATGCAAGCGGGAAAAAGCTAGAAATGAGGTGTTATAAACCAAAATATTTTAAAAAAGGTCTACATAGGTCTGGCTTCATATAATCGATTTAATCATGCACGAGGGAGCGGAACTTTGTCGAATATTTCTGGAAAGTCATCCAGCAAGGCCGCGACTTGATTCACGAAATACTGCTGCTTTTTGGGGCTGAAAGCCAGGCCGCACAGGGGAAGAAGCCATATCCATCGACCGACACCTCCCTCAGCGTACTCTCTATTGACCCATTCCCGCAGCAACTTTTCATCCTTCTTAAAATGCTGCTCAAAACTCTCTTCACTTAGGTTGGTCTGAAAAACTTTGCAGTAGGCATCGAGTATTGCCTTCTGGTTTTGACGGCGAACTGACGGGTGAGAGTGAGAGACCATATACTGACCTAGGTCCTGAGGACCCGACCCAACCCCCACAACTTCCCAATCAACTAGAGCGAGGCCCTTCTCCTTTCTTGTCACAATCATATTGCCTGGGTGAAAGTCACCGTGTACAAGCGTAAACCGACCTTCACTCACGAGAGCTGACTGTTGGAACGCCTCCCACGTCACCTTCTCAAAACTCTGATCCATCAAGTTGACCAGAGAGAGAGGCCATTCGATTGTGTCCTCCTTCCCTTCAAATCTCTGAACCCCTTTCTCGTCAATGGTCGGACGCCACTGGTCCTTCCAAACCGATTTCGCGTATCCCATCGTACCTTCCCAGGACTCCCTCCCCTGCCCGCCAAACCACTTTGACGCACGCAAACACTCCTGATTTTCCGCATCCTCCAGCAGACTGCGATCACCGATATGTCTCGCATGAAGGATGGCACCTAGCTCGGCAGCCAGGCAACAGACGTCCAGCTCACTCACTCCCCCAATATCTTTGGTCTCAGCCTCAACATCTACATCCCAATTGTGGGGGGAGTGCTTACCAAAGAAGTAACCTGACTGTACGCCATCGATTTTCTCCATTACCAACGCTTTCCCACCAAGGTCCATGTCACCCTTGGCCCAGAGACACTTCGGCAGAAGTACTTTGAGAGGGAACAAGGGGTCCCTTGTGTCGGACACTCGAGTCATTCGGTCAAGAAAGACGCCCTCTCTGGCAAGGCCCACTTGCTTGGACCCCTGAAGGCCCTCTGGACGTGTTGCCTTCAAGACCAAATCGTGAGTCGTGGTCTCTGAGCTCTCCCGCTTCTCACGCACTCGTGTTTCCACCGTCAACAGAAACATGTCCCCACTCGCCCCGCCGTGCCCCGTCCATTTTGTCACAGTACTCTTGATGACCGTCAGATGGTCACCAAGACCCGCGGGGGTGCAAAGCTTCTCCTCAACAAAGTTCAAGTCCTGCCACGGTTCTGCAGCAAGCCACGTCTGGCTATCCTCTTTCTCCGGCATGTTGGACGTGCAGTGAGTGAACGACCAAAGATGCGGAGACACAGAGTCGATCACAATGCACCAGCAACGTCGAGTTCTGATTCAAGTCACTGAATTCGGACTTAATTCCCGGCCACAATCAATCAGTCAAACGACAAGACAAGCCCAGCAGCCTGACTGTAAGCTCAAGGAGCTGCAGTGAGGCTACAATGATGCCATGCAGCCGTCTCTTCATGCACGTACATGCATGCAGATCCGACGATCCGATTAATCGACAATGCATGCAGGCTCCGCGCGGGGTCGCGCGACGTGCGCGCGCGGACTGCATCCGCGCCTCAAATATCATGCAAAGGCGTGCATGTCCCCAACCGGCTCTGAAGCTAGCTGCCTGCTACTTTCTGCATGCATGCATGCAGTGATCACACCGATATATACAGGACCGGAGACTAAACTTATAGAAGGTATGAATACAGGACCGGAGAGGTCGACACTAAAGAGAGAATACGGACTGCATATGTTAGCTGCTTCCATGCATGATCTGAGTCTTCATGCATGACACACAATTCTGTCACGTATACCATACATATATAGAGAAATTGAGTCAGTCGATTGATCATGCAGACGACAGAGATCAAAAATGTACTGACTTGAAAGCTTCTATCAGCTACACCGTCTACTCTTCTTAGGACTTTTTCGCACGTTTATTGACTTTCGGCTCATACGACAGGACTGCTCCCTGTCTATTGATTTTGAAACAGCCCAGACAACATCTATATCTTGTACAGCAGGTGGGTGCCAATGGAACGGACGGAACGAGTGCCACACGATGCGACCGAGAGAGAGGGAAGGGAAGCCCAACGGGCAGAGGAAACATCGGCCTCCCCCCCTCCTTCTTCTGTCTCCTCTTCTTCTCCGTCCTGCCGGCTCCCGTCCTCTGCAAGGGTGACCATGCGAACAGCCGCCCTTGCTGTTATTGGAGGCCTTAGGTACTTCAGGCAGGAAGGCACGCAGACTGATCCTGACGATGGGAAGAGTCAGATCGAATACGCAAGTCAAGAAGGCGATGACACAGGCAGGAGTGGCGGGAGGACTACGAATGTGGACGAGGAAGAGGAGGGAGAAGAAGCGGCCAAAAAAGGCCCCTCTGCGCACCCTCTCTCGTTCTCGTTCGTCGAGGGGGAGGGAGACGGAGTGAAGACCCTCGAGCAGCTCTGCAACATCCCGACAGACGAACGGACAGAGTCTGTCCTGCAGGCAATCTACAACGCTCTTCAGGGGGGAGAACCAGGTGTGTGTGTGTGTGTGTGTGTGTGTGTGTGTGTGTGTGTGCGTGTGTGTGTGTGTGCGTGTGTGTGCATGTGCATGTGCCTGTTCACTTTGGAATGCTGTCAATGCTTTTGTCTGTGTCTTTCTACCATTCTGTCGCGGTCGTGTGTGACTGTGACCGTTCCTTGCGTGTTTCGACAGTCATGCAGTCTCTCTGAAAAATCCTGCATCCATGCAATATGAGGGGCTGCATCGGCACTCTAGCTCGTTTTTTTTTTCATCCAAGAAAATTGTCACGGAAGAGCACGTTCAGTTCTTTCTTCCTTTCCCACATTTTTTGCTCTTTTCTTTGCCTCATTTGGAAACACCGGCAGACTGTTACACGAATACAGACGCACAAACACGCATCTCTCTCTATCCATCCACATCTCTCTCTCTCTCTCTCTCTCTCTCTCTGTGTGTGTGTGTGTGTGTGTGTGTGTGATCTGCTCTTTCGCAGGCACTGTCGATTTGCTTCTCCGCATAGCCGAGCATTGTTTCCGCCCTTCCGACGACCTTCTGGACCACATTCTTCAGAACAAGAGCTCGATCACCACCAACTTCTCGAACCCCAGGGCCTATCCTGGCCTCAAGATGGGCATTTCTGCGTGGACTGCTGAGGAAAATAAAGAAGAAGAAGACAAAGCGGAGACGGGAAACAAAAAGCAAAACAAGAAAAAAGACGAAAAAGATGCAAATGGAGCTGCCAAACGCCCAAGGCAATTCTCCTGCGCATCTACACTCGTCAAAGAAGCTCGGAAGGCAGACGAGGAGGACGCCAGGAAAGAAGCAGAAAGCAGCATCTGCCTGACAGCCTCTGTTCCCCGAGGCAAAACTGGGATCCTTTCTTCATCATCCCCAAACACAGCACTAGAGAAATCTATTGGAGGGAGATCCGTAGCCCAGCGGCTCCTTTATCTCTGCCGCACTGCTCTTCTTTTGACTTTTCCGCGGAGACCCAGACCCCCCCCCATGCACCAAGCCAACGCCGGGCCGTCCAGAGGTTTCCCTCCAACGGCTGCACTCAGTAATGCTTCAGGACTGCCTACCGGGACGTTTCAGTCCCAAGGGGGGTTCATGAAGCACTCTGCCAACGCATACGGAGACTCTCTCATATCCGCGCTCACCCCCCCCTTCCCCGCGTCTCGGGAGATTCCCTCTCTCTCAGGCCCCGTCCAGGGAAGCAGGCCTCCCTCTCCGAGTGCGAATACGGACAACGGAGAGAATGGGGACAGCGGGAGTAATCAGAACAACCAGAGGGATAAACATGATCTCGAGGTCTTCAGCCCCGAGAAGCACAAAACCGACAGTCGATTCTTCATGTACGCGTCGCCTTCGTTCCGTCTCCCCTACTTCCACCCCCCCCCTCTCTCTCCAGGTGCCTCTTTCGGCATTCCCAACGGTGTCCTGATGGTCGTACTCACAGGTCTAGTTGTCAAATTCCGCATTCCTAGCAAGGGCACTGTCAAGAAGGTCTTCAACTCACTTGCTGCAGAAGCAGAGGGGGAGGGGGGGGCACTCCCTTCGGAGTCACGAGAAAGGGAGGAGGGCCCCGGCATGATCCCTGGCAGGTCCATTTACCCCGTCTGTGTTCCCTCAAATGACGGCAGTGGGATGGGGGGAAAAGGAGTCCCCCCGTCAGGCAGCAGTGTGCACGCGAATTTGGACGCCGAGATCCCCGCCTTCCCCCTCTTTCTCCCCCATTGCCCCCTGATCCTCGATGTGCTCATCCCCGGGGCTGTCATGCAGCCTCCCTTTCCTCTGCGTCTCCCGATCCAAAAGGAAAAAAGACTCGCAAGGAAAAGAAAAGAAGAGCTCCTCTCAGACCCGAACCAATCTGGACTCCAGCTGATGAATCCCCAACTCCAAACGAACCACAACCTGTCGGGCACCTTCTTTGCCGCTTCTCCAGGCACCCGGATTTTGCTGATCGATCAACACTCCCAAGCGGCGTTGTGGCAGAGCCTCCAGAGGGGGCGGTTGGCGCGACGGTTCTTCTTCTTGCGATCCTTGAAGGATTTCTCGCAAGCGACGGATGACATGCTCCTGGAGTTGGCGACCATGTGCAGGTACGTCGGTGTGTGTTGTCCTTCTGGGCAATTGTCAGAACGCTCTGTGTGTGATCTAATTCAAAGCACATTGCTTCCTTCCTTCCTTCCTTCCTTCCTTCTTTTTTGGCGGAGGGAGTGAAGGGTCATTCAGTGAGTGAGTGAGGATTTAGGAACTGAATACAGGTTCGCCTTCTTCCGAAAGACTGAGCGCATGTCAGTTGAAACTTAAATGACATTTCTGTCTGCACAGAAACGCTTTACAGACAGCGGGGGGTGTTTTCAGATCGAGTGCGAAACTGACAAATCATTCCCTTGCGTGTCATCGGATTGATGCTCGATACATGTGTACTTTCAGGGAGAGAGTGGTGTCTCGAGGCCGGGACGTGGCATGGAACATCGGGGCCCCCCCCAAAGGGCACCAAGCGGTTTCTTCCAACCATCAGCAGACGGGGGGCACTCAGCAGCAGCAGAACCCCTATCAGTCGTCAGCAGGCGGCCATGCGCATGTACAGCAGAACAACGCCCCCAATGCTCCCCCTCCCTGTCAGCGAGGTCTGTTGGCTCTGTACATCGTCATTGACGGGGAGTGCAGTGCGTGGGTGACTGTTCCCTCCCACCTCGAGAGGAAGAGAGAACAGGAGGCAAAAGAGAGACGGAGACCTCGGGTGGTGGGATCGAGGTTAGCTCGGCAGATGCTCAAAAGTCTTCGGGATGGGGCGAGGGGCCGCGGGAAAAATTCGCAGCTGCGCGCACCGAAGGAAACCATCGCGGACGCGCGAGAGACCTTAGAGCGTCTGAAAGCGGGTGAACACGCGAGAGTGATCTGTCCCCCTGCAGCACAGCTAGAGGCAGACAGGGAGAGAAGAGCGATGCGCTGGTCCCTGGGGGGAGGGAAGGGAATGGGAGATTCTCGTCTGGGGGGGCATTGGGGTGTGAAGGTGAACAGGCGGGCAGAAAGATTTTCAGAGTCTGTGGGGGTGGGGACGCACGTACCCCCCAGGCCGGACTGCGGAGAAGTTTTGAATGGGACAGAGGCAGTCCGGTTGGTGAATTTTACAGAGCGGGAAATGATTGGTATCGAGTTCGTCTGCAGGTAGGTAGGTACATCAGTGCATGCACGCATATGGGGGCTGTTGACGGATTCTTTTTTCTTTCTTTTGTCATTTGAAGATCAAATGAAAAGTGTATTCATTCCAGCGATGAATTTTGAGACGTGATGAACTGAGCATCTGTTCTTGCGGACCTGTTTCTCCCTCCAATTGCTGCCTCCATCCCTTACCAAATTGTGTATCAAGCAAGGACGCGTTGCTTTCCTCGGAGGGACTGGGTGGGTGTTTGCGGAAGGAAAGCACCCGGCCGGCCCGTGCACGCATAGGCCGGTAGTTCCTTTTGGTCTTCTGTCCCATTTTTCGTCTGAATGGATGGTCACGCTGGAATGTTTGTTTCCTCCTGCCCCGATTTCGCAGATGAATTTAGATCGGAATGCGTGAGCAGAGCTCGATGATTTGAGTGTTTGGATGATGACTCTGCTTCGTCTTTCTCTTTCTTTTGTTTTGTTTTGGTTTGAGATGACTCTTTGCAGAAGAGTGAGCGACGCGGGCCTGATCACCTTCAGGTGGCCCTACCGGGTGATTGCGGAGAGAGAGACCCGGATCCTTGTGTTCGACGCCTCCTCGTTCCCCCTCCTGAGAGCATGCATGGGAGCGGAGAGGTGCAGCCAGAAGGTCTCTGTGGCAGTCAATAGATGGTCAGTCAGGAAATCAGACAGGTAATTGACGCACGCAAGGCAGTCAATAGATGGTCAGGCAATCAGACTGGCAGGAAATCTCGAGTGTGGATGTAGAGGAGGGGAGAGAGAAAGAAGAGTCAGAGTCCTCTCTCAAATCAAAAGAATGCAGTCAGCAGAAGAGAGTCACGGTGACCGGTGAAGGGTGTGAGTGAGACGGCAGCAGAGGCGCTAGGTTTTTTCTTGCTTCTGCTTGTGCGGTTCTGCTCGTGATCTGAATGCGTCCTTTCGAGGTTGTGTTCAAGTTTTTTTTTCCTTCTTCACCAAAAAAAAAAATCTGCAGGACAGAGAGACTGGCGTCCGCTCTGTCATCTCAGGCGGCCGTGCGCGCGTTTTGGAGACGGGCCCGCAGCTTTTTTGAGGTCAGGGAGAAATAAAAGAAAAGAAAAGAAAACAGAGCCAGAGAGAGAATCATAGAGCAAGAAAGCGACTGCACGTGCCTCCCAATGTGTTCCAAGGACGCTTCCTCCGTCCAGTTTTGTTTGTGTGTTACCCTCCGGGGGGAGGACCTAGGTCTGTTTGTTCAGAGAAACGGCAGCAAAAACTGACGAACACGTCTCTGTGTTTTCGAAACTCAGTTTGTCGAGTACCTTTGACCACAGACTCTTCTCAGAAAAAGCGTGAGAAAGATCCTTTCTCTGAAGGCATCTCTTCTGGTTTCTGCATGCATCCCGTTTTCCTGCTGTCTGAAAGAATATACATGCTTGCGTGCATGCATGCAGGACCAACAAAACATCAAAAGGGGCGCGCAGCCGCTGGAGCCTCTTCACGAGGTCTTCAGAAAGAGAGTAGCAGCCAGCTCGCTCGCAGCAGATGAGTCCCCTGCGAGTGGTTATCATGCCTCTCTTGGCTTCATGCTTCATCACACGTTCAAGAGCACTTTGGGTGTGGACGGCGAAGCAGGTTCAGATGTAGAAGGGGGAAAGGGCCGCGGCGGCGATTTTCTTCTGGGCTCCGATGCGAGCTCCTCCGAAGATTTAGGCAGGCCTTCATCGGCATTCTGCCCCAGAGCCAAGGCGGCCCCCCTCCGTCCTCTACCCTCTTTCGCCCTTCAACCGTCCTCCATTTCCGTAACTTCGGGGCCTCTCGGTGCGCCTCCGTTGACGCGCCCCTCCTCTGGGGCGTCTCCGTCCATGGCGAGGAAAAAAACCGTCGTATTACACGTGCCTGGAAAGTCCTTCACAATGGAGAGTGAAGATCTTCATGCCGCAAGTGACAGCACAGAGTCGGAAAGGGGGCTCGAGGAAGAGGGTGACAACAGTCCCCATACACTAAGGAAACCTCAGTTAGCAGCCTCACTAAGCAGCTCATCTGTTCACCCGTCTCCGCCCTCCCCCGTCAGACAGGCTCATGGATCCGTCTCTCCCTCTTCCCCATCTCGCTCTCGTCCGAACATCAAGAAGGCCTTTTCACTCTGCACGTTGACGTCTCAAAGTCCTCGAAAAAACGAACTCAGCCCGAATTCATTGCTGAGATCAAAAACTGGTATCAGACAAGCAGGCCCAGGCAAACAAGAGAGCAGAAACTTTGATGACCTCATGGGGGTATCCGCAGCGGAAATGAACGATGTGATGACCTCAGTCATTTCTTCCACCGCCGCCTTCCGACTTTCCAAAAATCCGAAGAACTTTGCGTTGATGCCCCTTAGTAACGCCATTTCGAGACAGTCAATTGCACCCGCTCCCGCCCCTCCCCCCCTCATGGTGCCCAACGCCATGGCGGCTGTGACCGTGACCACGGGAGACGCTCTGGCCCCCTCGGAAGGGGGCGAGCTTGACGCACGCACACGAAGGAACAGGCTGGCCTCCATGGTGGCCTGTGAAACCAGTCTGATGCCCGGGAAGAAAACAGTCGATTGGATGATCCGTCGAGCCCGGAAAGCGGGAGGCTCAAACGAGACGGGTGAACAGACGCAGGGCTCCCCTGTGACATTCGCAATCAATCTGGAGGACTTTGTAGAATTTGGCAACGCGAGTGCGAAGGAGTTACAGTTATGGAAGTACTGTCAGAGGCTGACAGATTCCTACGAAGGGTCCCTGTCGCCCAAGTATGATCCACTGGCAGCCATGATACGGAAGAAGAGTGGAGAGATTGGTCTGGCAAGCTCACCCGGGTTTCTCCAAAGCTCGGATTCGAAGCAGAGCCAATGTAAGTCCGTCACTTCGGAAAGTCAATACGCTCCACTCATCTCTCTCTGCCTCCCTCCAGTTAGGGATGGCAAATAGGCAGGCAGGCAGGCAGGCAGGCACGTTGATAGACCCCCAATGAAGAACACGAGCAGGCCGCAGCTGTGTCCCTCTACCCCCCGCTCTCGATCTTTCTGCTCTCTCACACACTCCCTCTCTTATCTCCCTTCTCTGATTTTCCCCTGCTCAATCCGGATCCTCTCGAAGTTTCTTTCATTCTTTCATTCATTCTTTCTTTCTTTTTTTCTTTTTTACGTTTCCTTCTGTGCAAATTTATACCCTTTCACGATTCAGCATATGAATCAATGAATTCTTCCATTTGCCTGAAACTTCTCCGTTCATTCATCTGCGGTGCATTTCAAGGACCCCAGCTCTGTAATGTCATCATCGCTTCCCCCCTGCCTCCCCTCTGCCTGATGCAGCCTCTGACGGCGCAGACCCTCTTCTCCATTGGGTCTCTCGCAAGAGGGCCGATCAGAAGCCCCTCAGGTGCTCCGCCGTTATCCAGACAAAGGCAAAAAAACGACAACTGAAGGCTGCAGAGAACGAACTGGGCTACACCTTCTTTCCCCCCAAGAAGGGGGAGCATGCAGAACGAGCCCCTAAAATTCCCAGCCATGTCACAGGGGACGCACGCCTGGCCCTGCTTGTACGTCGCAACACCTTTGTGCCTTCTTGGCAACAGCAGAAGCTGATGGCAGTCCGGTGCGGAGTCACAGGAAGAGACACCATCGTGCATTGGACCACAGAAGAGCGGCAAATGGCAATTGCAGAAAGACGGGCATTGAGAGACGACGCTACAAAACAGGCACCAGTAGAAGACAGATTTGAGAACCCTCTCGGTCCGTCCTGCCACCCACTCATTCACTTGCTTACTCTGTCTGCCTGCCTGCCTGCCTGCCTGTCTGTCTGTCTGTCTGTCTGTCTGTCTGTCACGATATAGTCTGTCAGTCACGTTGTCATGCAAATGTTGAAATGAATGGCAAATTTAAGCGGACTGATATAAATCATGATATTCCCTTCGCTCTTTGACGAAAGATGTCGTTGGGAATCTTCGCAGCAGGCTGCCGACTTGCCTCTCTTTCTCTCTCTCTTTCTCTCTCCCTACCTCTCTTTTTCTGCACTTGATTGTTCTTTACCCTGCCCTTCCCTTCCCTTCTCGCCCTAATCTTCTGTCTGCCCTTCTCTCTCATGTGCATCTTGCATGAATCTTCCCTTCCCGGCCCCCTCCTGCCTCCCTCTGTGATTTATTTGATTTTCCGTCTCGGGTATGCTCATGTATCTCTCTCTCTCTCTCTCGCATGCTCCCCTTTCTCCTGTATGGCTTGTCTCCCTCCCTCTCTACAGGGCCTGCTGAAGGCACACTCCCCCTTCCCCCGCCTTCGAAGACACTGATGAAGATGAATCCCCTTCCAGACTTGCACACTCTGCCACGCGCAGCCCTGATGAATGAGAAGAGAACACCGTTCCACACTCTGCCACTGGACTTGCACATGTCCTCTCCGCTCCTGTCTCACTCAGCCGAAGGGGGCGCAACAGAGAAGGGCAAAGCACAAAAATCTGCATTCAAAGCGGTGCGAAGAGCTAAAACTGCGACTTTCAGAGAGAAAGACACACCACAACATGAAACTGTAGAGTCCAAGGAAAACACTCTAAGGTTCCTGCAGACTGCAATAGGGGGCACATCGGAATTACTTTCTCGCGAAGGCATCGCTCAAAAGAGAAATATTTTCCTTCCCACCATCTCCGTCAGATCTCCTTCCCTTTTACCACAAACACAAACAGAGTCTCCGAAAAACCAGGCACCCGTGTCGGTTGTCGAGATGTTAAAGAAACTGAAGACAGACCGTGAGCTTCCTCTCTCCTCTGGAAGAGACAGCAGACCACCTCGCGACACCATCGCCTCAAAGGAACTCTCGAGTCCCGACACGTCATTCGAGGCTTCTCCAGAGTCCTTCAGACGATTTCTTGCAGGCGTCTCTCCCGGAGTTCTCTCCGCCGAATTCTTCCCCCCCAAAGCAGAAGCAAGGGAATCGCCAGATCCGTCTCAGACAGCAACACAAAAAGAAGACAAGGAGAAACCTTCAGAATCCGCATCGAAGTCGGCAAACGAAGGAGCAGCAGCAGCAGGCCCGGGTCCCCCCTCTCGGAGTGATTCTCCGAATCGAGACACGAAGATCTTATTTCGTAGTACTGCTGGGGGATCTTCGAATGCGCACTCGAAGGGGCAGTCTCCCTTTGGCGTCTCCCTTTCGAAGTTCACCATTGAACGTCGTCAGTGCAACACCCCCTCTCTTGCTGCAGCAGATTCCGACCCTAATCAAACGAGGGGGGTCGGTCTGAGGGACGGGAGTGCTCAGGTCTCGTTGGATGTTCTGTTCTCTCTGGGCAGAACCCAGAAGGAAAGGAAAAATGAAGGAACCAAGGCAGAGGGGGGGGATGAAGAACGCGGACCTTCAAGTGAACCCGAACCGCTCCCCCTGATACCACAAGCTTCGGAATTCCCAAAAAGAAAATCGAAATCTCCCAGAAAGCACCGAAGGGTGGAGAAAAGGCAACAGAAGAAAAAAGAAAAAGAGCAGAAAAGACATACAAACACCCCAGTCGATAAATCCCGTGAGACCAATGGAGACGCCTTCAGGCAGACATTTGGAATGACCACTGCCAACGCAGGTGGTGTAGAACCTTCAGCCCCTTCCCCTGTGTCAATATGGAAACTTCGGTTTTCCGATGTGTCGAACGTTTTTGCCTCTTCTGCTTTTGATCTCTCTTGTGCATTAGGTGAGAACGGACAGAGACGCACAAGGTCCCCCTGTCCCCATTTGTTCAGAAAGACAAAAGGTGCGAGGTTGCGGCCGAGAAGGGGGGGAAGCAAGGGCAGACAGCTTGGCTTTTCCTCTTTGTCATTCAACACTCAGGATCTCTCTACGGAGGGATTGAGTGGTGAGGCTCTCTCTCGACTTTGCACAAAGCTTTTAACAGGGCAGGTTACTTTAGTTGTCTCAAAAGACGGTGAGGTTATTCGGAAGATGAGAGACATAATGGGTTCTTTGGCCAGAGGGAAGGGAGGGGAGGGGCGAGACGGAGAAGGAGGGAACATCAGCCCCCCGGGGTCAAACTTTACTGGAGTCTCTCGAACAGGCCTTGCTCCCTCCGTCTCTCTCCCTGCACTCTCCTGCTCCTCCTCGTCCTCTTCTGCACTACTTGGGGGAAAGGGAAAGGGGGAAGAGGCAGAAGGAGGAGGAGGAGGAGGAGGAAGGATCAGAGAAAAAGAAAGGGAGAGAGACAGGCCTCTAGTAGGCAGGGGAAGTCAAGGGAATCGGTCAATTGGCGGAAGAGTGCACAACTCGGGAGAGCAGACACAACTTCACTTTGCATCGTCGCGTTCTGAGATGATTGCCCTCCTTTATCCCCGTACTCTCGTCGCCGTCTCTCTGCACACGCAGAGTCTGCCCCACAGAACAGGAACAGTTTTGAAGGGGGCCAATGGAGGAGTGCAAAAAGGCAGTAAGGGGAGAAGGGGGGGTTTTGGGTTCTCTCGGAAAGACGCAAAGCCGGACCTAATCATTTTAGACCTCCCACTAGATGACAGCAGCAGAACGGGCACACAGACGCTTTTGCATCGTGGGGTGTCAGTGTCTTCCTTTGCAACAGGAGGAAGAAGTGTGAAGGGAAGAGGAGATCCACTGCATGGGACCTCCCCAAACCAAGTTGGTGTTCCAGCTGCTGCCCGACAGCCTTCTGTCCTACCCTTCAGATGCTCCCCCACCCCTCTAGACATTTCCCGTATGTTCATGGACCTCTACGCACACATCTGTGCGGGTACCGGAAGAAGGAATGGCACTGGGGGTGGGGACTCGGAGGGGGAGGGGGAAGAGGGGGAAGGGGATGGTGTAACAGAGCCGACGGAGACCCCTCCAATCATCCTTCTGGTCCCCTCGGATCTTCTATCCCCCGGGCCCCCGAGAAACGCGCGACGAGGTCAGGAGACCTCTAGTCCCAAGGTGTCCGGTAACCTTCCTTTTGTTGGAGCCTCTGCTTCTGCCTCTGTGTTCGATCGGTCCCCTGCTGCTGCTGCTGCTGCTGCTGCTTCTGCTGGGGCAACGCACCAACAACGAGAAGGGGGTTTGCGAGGAGAAGGGGGGCTGGAGGATGAGGGAGATGGGGAGACGGCGACGACAAAAAAACCTTTCGCCAGATCTTCATCTGGGTCCTCCTATTCCTTCGGCCTTGATCCGTACGTTCTTCAGAGGTGTGCGGGGATTTTACAGAAACCGGTCAGTCGATCAGCTGCTCAGTTTGTAAGTGAGTCTCTTTTGGCATCAAGGCGTACCTAGGTGGAGACTTTGATGGACATTCACTGCTCCTTTTTACATGCATCGGAATTCAAGTTTTCTGGGGGATTGACGTTTCTTTTCGTCAAATTTGGAACATTGTCCTTCATGGGCAGATGTATGGTTGCCCATAGCTTTTTTGCTTCTCTCGAATTTCGCTAAATCATTACCCTTACTTTCCTCCTTCTTGCTTTCCATTCAGGTCACGCACCGACAATTACGAGAAGCCATTGTTCGTACTTTGGGCAAAAGGCATCCTGGAGACTGTATTGATTGCATCAGCGACTGAAAAGTGGAAGACAAATAGAATAATTTTTTAAAAAATAGTTTAAACGTTGCATACTAATGACTGTGTGTCACCATAAAATTAGTGGTCCGGCCGGCATTGGTCCCACAATATCGCGGCCCCCGTCAAACTCAACAACTTAAAGAGAGTATTAAAATGGAGAGCCTAAGTTTTGACGCATTTTTGATGCTGAACTTCTAGACTAAACTAAACGCATGTTAAATGACTTGAGGTCAAAAAACAACTTAAAGCCGTTTTTTAAAAAACTCTATCATATATTCCGTCACGTCAATTTCTGCGACAATTTCCATCACTACAATTTGCAACATCATCGATCACAAGCAAGACTAGCAATATATGGATAAATTAAAAAAAACGGTAAACCATCAAATTGTATCAAAGTCAGCTGATCGACTTAGACATATACTGAGTGAAAGGCCTCTTTGTACGGCAATAAACGCGCCGCCGGGCCGGCGGCGGCCTGGGAAACGACTAAAAACTACTAGAAAGTTAGTAGAAACACTAGTAAAAACAACTGAAAACAATTTTGAGAGGAGATCGAGAGGAGATATCGAGAGAAAATCGAGAGGAGATCGAGAGAAGATTGAGAAAGGATCGAAACGAGATCGAGAGCAGATTGAGAGGAGATCAAGAGGAGATCGAGCTAGAAGTAGCTAGAAGAGATCGAGAGCAGATCAAGAGCAGATCGAGAAGAGATCAAGAGCAGATTGAGAGCAAATCGAGAGGAGATCGAGAGCAGATCAAGAGGAGATCGAGAGCAGATCAAGAGCAAATTAAGAGGAGATTGAGAGCAGATTAAGAAGAGATCAAGAGCAGATCGTGAGAGCAGATTGAAAGGAGATCGAGAGCAGATCAAGAAGAGATAGAGAGGAGATCGAGAGGAGATCAAGAGGAGATTGAGAGGAGATGGAGAGGAGAACGAGAGACCGAAGATCGAGAGGAGATCGAAAGAAGATCGAAAGGAGATCGAAAGGAGATCGAGAGGAGATCGAGAGGAGATCAACAGGAGATGGACAGGAGATCGAGAGGAGATGAAGAGCAGATTGAGAGCAGATCAAGAGGAGAACAAGAGGAGATCGAGAGGAGATCGAGAGCAGATCAAGAGGAGATCAAGAGCAAATTGAGAGGAGATCGAGAGGAAATGAAGAAGAGATCGAGAGGAGATCGAGAAGAGATCGAAAGGAAATCAAGAGGAAATCGAGAGGAGATCAAGAGCAGATCGTGAAAGCAGATCGAGAGCAGATCGAGAGGGGATCGAGAGGAGATCGAAAGGAAATCAAGAGGAGATCGAGAGGAGATCAAGAGGAGATCAAGAGGAGATTGAGAGCAGATCAAGAGGAGATGGAGAGGAGATCGAGAGCAGATCGATATTAGATTGAGAGCAAATCAAGAGGAGATTGAGAGGAGATCGAGAAAAGATCAAGAAGAGATCAAGGGGACATCGAGAGCAGATCGAGAGCAAATCGAGAGGAGATCAAAAGCAGGTCAAGAGGAGATTGAGAGGAGATCGAGAGGAGATCAAGAGGCTAGTCAAGAGGAGATCGAGAGTAAATCGCAAGTCTTAGAGTAGATCGAGAGGAGATCAGGAGGAGAATAAGAGGAGATTGAGAGCAGATCAAGAGGAGATTGAGAGCAGATTGAGAGGAGATCGAGAGGAGATAAAGAGCAGATTGAGAGGAAATGAAGAGGAGAACAAGAGGAGATCAAGAGGAGATCGAGAGCAGATCAAGAGGAGATCGAGAGCAAATTGAGAGGAGATCGAGAGGAAATGAAGAAGAGATCGAGAGAAGATCAAAAGGAGATCGAGAGGAGATTGAGAGGAGATCGAGAGGAGATCGAGAAGAGATCGAGAGGAGATTGAAAGGAGATTGAGAGGAGATTAAGAGGAGATTGAGAGGAGATCGAGAGGGGATCGAGGGGAAATCGAGAAGAGATCGAGAAGAGATAAGTCAGTTAAATTGAACTCAAGTTCAATTGGACCCAAACTAACATTCCTTGGTCACTAAGACCATACCTTTCATGCCCCGGCCAGGACAGCCTAAAAAGGGTACGCCTATATTTTGGCCTAATTTTTAGGCCTATTGTGCGCCGCCACATATATACTGATCCCAGGCTCTAGAAGCTCCAAGCCATGCACAGAACACGCGTCATAAACATGGTATATAAGTTTAGGAACCAAGGAATCTTAGTTTTGGTTCAAATATATATAGACTCAGAAACATCTATCACTTCCGGCATATCACAATGGGGTGGTCCCACCAAAAATCTAGATTTTTTCTTAATATTTCAAAAAGTTTATATAAAATGCCCGCCGTAGCAGCCCGCCGTAGTACCGAAATGCGAAACGCTAATGAATCCACAGATATCCACAAAGGTCACATACTTGCACTACACTGATATTAGCTGAAACCCAGCAGCTGGCTACCGATGCGGTACGACGCGGCAGATACGTTTTCATCTCCTCTCTAGACTAGTTATTTTAGATATTTTCTAGAGACCGTCACTCAGTCTCACTCCGTTTATTATTCAAACTACTTAATTTTTTTTTTTGATTTTTCTTTCTTTATAGCTTACCTCCAGAGCTTACCTCCACTCAGGTGGTACGAGAGGTGGTATGTGAATCTCAAAAAGACCTTCTGTATACATCTATTTTTTTTTCTTTTTGTGAAACCTGAGAACAGTAGACAAAGGTGACGGTTGACGAGACTCTAAGATATTAGCCTAATGGTATCTGGTCGATCCATACAATAAGATCACAGTGCATGGGTGCGCATTGAGTCATAGGCTTCGACCATGGCATGTCCTCGAATTCAACGACGAATTGATTGAGCAATACGTGCATGCTCAGCAAGAAATAATTAAATTCGTCGATACAGAAAGCCAAGGGCCACGTCTACATGTACGTGCAGCAATACACGAGAATTAATTGGTGTATTGATCTGCAAGCATATAGCAAAGTAGTTGAAGAAGTGAATCAGATAGATGGACTACATCGGATAGTACATCCAAGTACAATACAGCAACCCTAGCTGATTGTGCATAAACCAACTGACTTATAATAAAGCGTATAAGCGCCAAAAGAGTTCAAGTTTTATTAACGGTGCTGCACAGTCGGATGGTAGCGGGCTATGTATGAAACACTAGGGTATACGGGGGTATAAACCCTCTTGTCTACGCTCTTAAAACTATGAAAATTTTGATCTACAAGTGTAACTACTAACGAAAGCTAGTATAATATTAATATGACAAATACCTTTACGCATACTCAAAAAGCATTTTTAAAGTAACTTTTAAAGCTTTTTAAAGATTACAGTTACGGTGCCGGCTCTACCCATCCACATGCTTTGCATGTTCGCAATTTTTCATCACTGTAGTATTTCTTGATCACCGGAGCCAACTGCGAACCTGCAAACGCAGATTCATATCAGAAGAACAGGCAGAAACGGGAAGCAAATGTGTGTTGACGGCGGGCCGGATACTCTGATCGAATTCAGAGAGAGAAACTACACTGTCACACAACAAATGTGTGTCGGTGCCTCATGCGCGTCCTCCTGACGCACACAACAACATTGTCTTTTCTGTCTCAGTCGTAAGGAAACCATGCAGAAAACACCTAGCTACTTCAACCCCCGAATGAAAGGCCAGCCAGCTGACCGAGGTCAGTGCAGTGAAAGGTCTCCTCGTAGAGTTTCTGTCCACAGTCCTGGCAGAACCAGCAGAGCTTGTCGTGGTCCTGCAAAGGGAGCGAGGGGACACGACACACACATCGACACACACACACACACACACACACACACAGAGAGAGAGAGAGAGAGACACACACAGAGACACACACACACACACACACACACACACACAGAGAGACACACACACACACACACACACACACACACACACACACACACACACACACACACGCACACACACACACACACGCACACACACACACACAGAGAGAGAGGGAGGGAGAGGGGGAGTGAGAGAGACTCAAAAAGAGAGTCACTCACTCTTTTCACACAGCAGCAGAGGGACAAAGCGACAGGGAGCCGGGAGGGAAACAGACAGATCGAGAGAGAGCAATAAAGAGAGAGAAAGAGGAGCCGGAGAGAAAGAGAAGAGGGGGAAGAAAGGAGAGAGATGGCACGGAAGAAGGAAAAACAGTTGATACCAAGGCCACCCCCCTTGTCATTGATGCAGCTGGCACTCACCTCTTGTGCTCCTCTCTCCCTCTCGATGACGATGCCAACACTTCCCTCCTCTCGCTGCACCCATCATCGATCAGTCAAACAATCTATGCATTCATCTTCATACAGAATTTTTGTGAAAATGAATGCATACTCCCTCTCGATGACGATGCCAACACTTCCCTCCTCTCGCTGCACCCATCATCGATCAGTCAAACAGTCGCCCACACTCGCCTCCTTCCTTCCCTCACACACGTGGAAACACAGCAAAAAACTTCTCAGTGGGTGTTCGATCTCTTTCACGACTTATTGGCACATTAATAGAGGGAGACAGGGAGGGAGGCAGGGAAGGAGGGGGGAAAAACGAGCATCGTTCTCGATCCCCAGCATGGGAGAAGTCTACTCTCCTCTCCTCTCGTCTCACCAGGAAACTCCCCTCTCTGCTCAGTGGGGTGTCTGTCAGTGAACGGAATGGAGTTAGTGAATGACTGACTGATCGTCTCACTGAGAAACGAAGGAAGGAAAAAACAAGGAAGACAGTCCCTGATTATGTTTTCCATCTCCAAGTCCTATTCCTCAGTCTCGCTCCTTTGGGACCGTGAATGACAAACACATCTCTCTCTACACCCATCCATGCACCCGTGAAAGAAAGACAGACAGAAGACAGACCCACGCACAGACAGAGAGACAGACAGACAGGCTGACAGACAGGAGGGCAGAGAGTCAAATAAAGCGAATGACAGACAGACAGACAGACAGACAGACCTACCTGAGGGCTGTGGTACACTCTCGGGGGGAGGAGGTACATATCCCCGTCCGTGAGGATGATGTCTTCTATCGGTGCGTCCTCCTTCTTCTTCGTTCTCAGACGGAGTTTGCCCTGGATCTGGAAGAACCACTCCTCCCCGCACTCCCAGTGGAAGTCTGTCCGCGTGTTTGGACCTGCAAGCGAAGTGGGTGGCAGGAGGGGGGGGGGAATGGACTCAGAGAGAGTGAGAGTGAGAGTGAGAGCGGGTGGGCGGATGGGACAAGGAAGGTGGGTAAGGCTGCGGAGAGACAAACCACGGGGGAAAAGCCAAGAAAGGGGGGGGGGCGAGATGAATGGATCTTTCCTTCCTGCACACAGAATTCTTTCTGGGCTGATGATGGATGGATGTGAAAAGGAAGGGTGAATGAAACAACACAGTGCATGGCGGAAAGAGCAGACAGTTGATCGCATAGAAAGATCCGAAAGTGCTCACAAGAAGGAAGGATGAAACTTGAACAAGAGAATCTGCATGCCCTGCAGGACCTCGCGAACTTCAATTCCTGACTTACTGACTGACCGCCTACAACCATGACTTTGAATTCGCCCTTGGAGAACAAAAGCTTGTTTCCTGCAAACGCAGGCAGGCAGGCAGGCAGGCAGGCAAACACATGCAACAAAAAAAACACTTCTGCCTGTCTATCTGCGTGTCCTGTGCCAGTCGTCGGTTGGGCAGCCTTTCAAAAGAGCTCGTCAGACAGTCAGAAGGTGAGGGGGTCACTAAAGCTGTCCACCCTCCCGCATGTCTGGTGTTCAGTCTGCTCAGACAGTTTCCTCAACGGGATCCCTCCTTATTCTCTGACGCACGCACATGACTCCATTTGAACGGGAGGCAGGGTCACTCCTCTCCCACTAATCAGTTCTTTCTCACAGTCTATCATCCTTCACAGTTTGCTTTTCCCTTCCCCCTTTGTCCCACAGTGCCATATATATTCTTGGTCCTTCCCTCTTTCTGACCTGACCCTCTGTTTCCCTTGCTGACCAAGTGCGCTTCTCTCCAAACACCTTCCTTGTAAGCCTGACCTCCGATTACGGCAATCTTCTTGTCCCCTGCTCCTTCCTTCTCCGTTGTCTGTCCCGCCCAAGTCTCCTTCTCCTTCTCCTTCCCCTTCCCTCTTGATCCTGTCTGCCCCTTCTTCTCTGCCTTCCAGGTACGAAGTTCTCTCTGCGTTGCTTCTCACGACCCCTTCAATCCTTCCATCAGACCTACAACATCTTGGGAACCTGCCTGCCTCTCGAGCCCCCCCCCACTGCAGGCACTTGGGTCATCTTGATCAAGCAAGCGTGTGTCCTTCCTTTCTTTTCCATACTTTGCACCATCGCTCTTCCTCAAGAACCTTCCCTCCTTTGCTTCTGACTGACCGACTGGTGGTTGAAGCTCTCCCTTCTCCTTCAACTCCTCCACCAACTTGAAGAAGTTGAACGGCTGGAATCCCTCCATTCTCTCACAAACGCTTTCTCACGTGAGACCACTTTCTTCCCTGCAGACTCTCTTCCGCTGAAGTCTCTTCTTCCAGCAGGCGACCTTGGAAGGAGTTCGGAGACGGCTAGTCTTTCGTCTCCTCAGACGTCTTCCTTAATTGAGGAGCTTGTACAGCGCAGTTGTGTCTGTCGTGAAGCTGCAGCAGTTTGGGGTGGTCTAGCTGAAGTTGTAGTTTCAGTCTAACGAGCAGATGGGCGCTGGAATGAGTCTGAGCTTCTTTCACCCGCTGGTGGAAGCAGCTGAGCTCAACGACGCGTCGACGTCGGAGGCGCGTCGATCATGGCCCCGGAAAGCGAAGCGGGGGGCACTTACCAAATTAATTGGGCACCTCCGCACCAAGAGCGCTCCGCGCGATCGCGCGAAAGTTTATCTGCATGGGGCGAACCGTCCGCGACCGATTTGCACGCGTACCGCGCAAATTGGAATTAGCTGCATGTATTCACATGCCACTGATATCGAGACTTGCAAGAATTGTGATGACACCGAAACTTCGAAATTCAGATGAACCGGGACGTCATCTCAGAATTTAAGAATTGGCTCGCAGTTGATTTCCTCGATCTGAAGAAAGGCATCTGCTCTGCTTTCCAACAAGTCCCATTTAGTCTCTCCATACAGTCTGAACAAACAGATTATAAATCATGCAGTCTGACATGGCTTCCCATTCCAGTACAGTCTTCCCTCCTCAAGTCTGGCTGCTCGTGTGCAAGTATGCACCAGCAGAGTTCGTCCGTCTGTCCTTTTCATCCTCTTCCCTCTACAAGCTGGCTGCCAACCGATATTTTGATGACACTGCCTACGACGCTCTCTATGGTGCCTGTGACAGCGATCCAGACTTTGAAATCGGCGACGGCCATCTTCCAGATACGGAGCGATTCGTTGAAAGCCGTAAGCGGCTTGCTGCGTGGAGGCTGGCACACTTCGCCGCCAATGGCAGTGCCTGTGTGGGCTCGGGAGTGTTCCCCCGGCTCAAAGCCCGGGTGACTTATGCAGCTGCGGTGAACGAAGCGCGTCATCGAGGTGCAAAGGGATATCTGGATTACGATGTCGCCCTCATCTTCCCGCGTTTCAGCCAACCTTCCCGCATTTGGGACCACGGTGCCGGCATCTTCCCTTGTCTCAACAGATGCTTCCGCGACGTGCCCGGGATCCTCCAGAAGCTCGGCATCATCACCTTCAAAGCCACGTTCCCATTCGACGCTGTATTCGATGCTGGAGATGGGTCGCGCCCTTCGCTTACCCCAATCGCCTTGGAGCTCGAGGATGCGCTTCGCTTCGCATTCCTCGAGCTAACAGACCCGTCTACACCCTGTATTTTATCGATGCAGGGAGCTATAGGGGGGAATTCCCTTTTTTTCTTTCCCCATCTTGCGGAAGAAGGATACGTCGACTCAGAGGAGCGTGAAGACGATCCTGACTTTCCGTGGGGGGGAGAAGAATCTGATGCTTCTAACCCTACGGATCGAAACCCCCCTCAGTATCGCAAGCTCGGCTTCAATGACCGTCGTGGCTTCCTCTCCTTCCACGATGCTTGGTCAGGCTGGCACGTCACTGCAGCAGCAGCCTGGAGTTTTGGCGTTGCGATCACCAACGGCAGCTTCTACTACGGCCCCCAAAACATGGAGCTCCTCATCTGGGGAGCCGAACTGGTGGACCTAGTCCTCACGCAGCGCCCCCTGCCAGTGTCGCTCCTTGACCAAACCGCGCCAACGGTCTCGCCGGTCCCCTATCCAGAGTCCCCAAAAGAAAGGGCCGACGCGGAGCGACGTCAAATGGCGGGCGCGATAGCTGACTTGCATCCCCGCGGGAAGGAATTCAGGGCAGCAGTAGAGTCTGCGGACGGACTGGGCGCTTGGAAAAAGTGTGCACCTGCACCACCAGAGCCTGAGTTGCCGCACAGGTGCCATTCTTTCCCACCAGTTTACACAAAGGAATACCTGGTCCATCAGCATGACTTTCCAGAGTACGTTGGGGGTCTGTTGCTGGCAGAACAGGAGCCGCCTTCAACAAAACAACTCTTCCACGGTCCGCAGGACAGTTTTTTCCGCTAATTCAACCTGAAGTCTGTCGGATGTATTTTTGAATGCTGCATAGAAACCTTCATGGAGTGACATGGGCTTTGTTCTATAGGCTTTGTTACGTGTACAGTATATTTAATGGATATAGATTCATGTCTTATACATATATGTGATAATTGGATACAACTAATCTATTATTTCACCTATGATTGCACTTCTACTTACTTCTAGTCTCTCCATTTTTTTTTTCTTTTTTTTATAATATATTGTTTCTATATGTTTTTTATATGTGGTTTTGCCCATATTGATTCTCAAAGATTTCTTTTAGAACCAACCAGAGAACATATAGCAAAACAACATACTAAAAAAAGTTGGTCTGGATGTGCAAATACTTAGTTTGCAAACATATAGGAATATCAGGAAAATGAGGTAATGACAGCAAAATTTTGAGTCGATTTAAGTCGATTTAATAAAGATTTTAAACGTGCAAGGCTAACAAGACCGGTAGGAGCGGTTTGAGTGACAACTTATTTTAGGATATTTTTACTAATTTTTTAGATATTTTAGGCTCTGATATGTAGCTATTGCACAGCTTATAGATACGTAAATGGGTTGAACAGTGTTGAGAATAGTAGAAATATTTGATATAACGTAATATAACGTATAATGCAACGCTGTACTCAGCGAGTGGTGCTTCAGTTGATCTGTAGTTATCTTTAGTTATCTTTGGTTTTGTAGGTTATGAATAGTTGTGAAGTATGCTGATTTTTCAATCGGCTGCAATCGGCCTCAGCATAGTAGGTTGGAGGGACATCACCCACGGAGGCCCACTATGTACCGTTGCCACTACTCGCGTTACTATAGAAAAGAATCAACAGACGCAGGGCTCTTTTCGATGTGCAAGGGGAGCCATGAAGATGAGCACCATCACCCCGGCAGCTTCGTGCAACGCTGTTCATGCATGTAGAGCGCGCGCAAAACGTGCGAAAAAAGTAAAAACATATACGCATGCATGCATGCGCAGCATCCGTGCATGGATGACAATGATGCAGATCGACTTTAACTTCACGGTTCTGTACGTACATATTAGAATCTATAACCTGTGACGCCCCCCTCTCTCATTACACACTGACTTCAATGATGCCAGCTCTCCGTGCAATTACCGACGGTGAAGTGAATTCGGAAAGAAGACGGAGCACTGCCCTTGAGACGCCAAAAAGGGAAGAGGACGAACAACAGAAGTGACCAAAGGGCCGTCTACGGCCCGCATGGAAGGAAGTTTAAATCCGGTTGTTCTTTTCCCTTGAATCTGCAATTAAGAAGGCAGTCAATCCTTTCTGGTCTTTCCTATCTAGCTCAAGAACCCACTAGTTCTCTATCTACTCACAATGGCGGATACGGGCACCACCCGGAATGCCTTGTTGGAGTATGTAGACAGAGTCCGGGGGGAGAGCCCCACTAAGCAGAAGCAGGGAAAGCAGGGGGGAGGGGGGAGTGGGGGCACAAGCCCTTCTCGGGAATCCCCCTATAAGCGCTACACGAAGGCGGCACACGGCCCCCCGGGGTCCCTGGGCCCCGATGGATCCGAGAGGGAGCGTTCGCTTTCGCCCAAGCAGCAGGCGGAGGAGAGGAAGGGAGGCAGACGCGAGTTTGCCGACCCCCTGGTGAACGAAGAAGGACAAGAGCTGGACCCGATCGGCGTCGAATTCGACACATCAGAAATCAGTCCGGAACTTGCAGTGCAGGTCGGTGGGTTGGGGTGAGTGAGGGTAACTGTGAGGAAAGAAAGAAGGACTGCATGGCGGAGTGCGTCGACTTTTCCCCTCAGAGAGCTTGGATAGAGACTTTAAATTGAAGTCTGGCTAGATCTGCCAAGCTCAGGGTCGCCACTCTATCGCTGAAATATATCCACTGTGTCATCAATAGTGGGAGGGAGAAAGACAAACGGCAGGGGCGGGTCGCCCAACATGCAGACTGAAAGAAGGAATCTCCTCTCGATGTTTTCCCGCAGTGACGCACACAGAGGCTCCAACCTTTTGGTGCCCTCACCTGGTTTTCAAATCTGTACGGACAGCCGTGGTCGACCAAATTTAGATCTCCCCGCC